>CM034238.1:11803856-12038856 GCA_019916065.1 Vitellaria paradoxa
TATCCTAACAGGACTGCACTGGTTAGCAATTCTTTGAAGTTTGGAACGAATTCGTACTTTTGCCTATATGGCATATCCTGACATGGGTAATCAGTATATCCTATATGGCATGTTGAGCTCTGTTTATATATTTGTCTAAACTATTCCATGTAGAATGTTTAAGGCATTCAGTATGCTACATGAATGTCTTAATTTCATTTCTTAAGCTGAGATGGTTATTTGAAGTCAAGCTTCTGAACCATGCTCACGCTCTCCCAAGACACACCCCTATGTTGACTCGACTATAGGTTTCAGATTCGCGTTTAGTTGTTGGATCCATTAATTCTCTTATTTAAGGATACGGGGACATAGAAAGCGATTCATATAATTATTTTATTTTATTAGATAACATGGTATTTACAAGGTCCCATTAGTGTATTTCATACATAAATTATAAGCTTTATCCATAATTATGTGCTAAAATTGAAATTTTAAATATTTGTATATTGATATCTAATTATATATACGCATATATGACACTCTTACCCAGTTGTCCTTAGTCAAATGTCAAATATCCAACACGGGTATATCATACATTTAGAAGAGTCCATATAACGTGGATACACCGCAAGGGATTTATGTCTCTATAATTGAGGTTTGTGCGGTGATGGCTCCAGGGAAGATTCAAGTATCAACCAGGCAAAGTTAGAGCTTTCGGGATGCTTGCTGGAGGCACCGGCATTACTCCAATGTTCCAGGTACGTAGCTCATTGACAATTTTATAGAAAAGCTGGATGGCTTTACCCTAACTGGGACTCTTCACGCATTCTTATTTTGGCCTTGTTAGTTTACTCATGTTTTATGCTCTGTTTGTTTTAGGTCACTAGAGCCATACTAGAAAACCCCAATGACGAGACGAATGTGCATCTTATCTATGCTAATGTCACATATGAAGACATTCTCTTAAAGGTAAACATCTCTGTCTCCTCATTCCCCCGGCCCCTTCTCGTGCATATGTATATGCACAACCATAATGATACACATCACACATTGATATAAGCAGAAATTGAATGTTTTACTAATGCTTTTAACTTCTGAGCCATTAATGGGTATAACATGACATTGTAATGGAAGCCCTTCTTGCCTTCCGGTCATACATACCTGGAAGGTAAGAGGAAACAAAGGAACATACAAGCACATGCATAATGAAGAAATTATTATTGTTTTCATGCATATATGAAAATATGTATCTATATATATTTTGTCATTGTTGTGTCATGCCATGATGTTTTGAACATTACTGTGTTGGTGTGCTCATATTGTATCATATACGTGTCATGGGTCATCTCCCGTGCCTTTTAGACAACTTTTGGAGGTATACACCTGATACATGAGCATTTGCATGGATTCTTTTTCAATTCTAGCGTGAATTACATTAGGTTATAATGTGTGCTGTCATGTGTAACGGAGAATTTAATGCTTGCATTTCTATTTGATAATTCTTGAGATGATTTTAAGAATCAATATCAAATTAAGTTAGTTATTAGTTGGAGCTTTTTTGGGGGGAGGTCATATTTATTCCACCTGTATTTTTGCAGGAAGAGCTGGATAATCTAGCCAGTAATTTTCCTAACCGATTTACCGTCTACCATGTTTTGAATCAGGTATCATTTTTATTCTATTTGCTGCTCCACTCTTTCACCCTTTGATAATCTCTACTTCTTTCAAGCATGTAAAGCTTCTCCTTAAGAATGTAAACATCTTGAAGGATGTTTTTGTACTTATTTTTTCCAGATTCACATTAAATTTTTGGATGGGTAACTTTAAATTTTGTTAACGAGTCACCCTAGAAGTGCTAGAAAATTAATCCTTTCTACCCCTGCAGTCATTATGTTACAAAAATTATAATGCCTAAAAAAATAAAGGGAAGAATTTATTTAGTGATATTGATTAGCGTATATTAGGGCTATACAGAGAATTGGTGGAACCATGAACAGAACCAAACCCAATCACATTGGTTTGGTTCAATTTGATTCTTATCGCTTTTGGTTTAGTTTTTGTTCTCAAATTTCAAGAACCAATATGATTGGTTCATTTCTAATTTCTGATTTCTAAGTTCAGTGGTAACAAACCGAACCAACCCAAGAATCAATGGCGTGTGCAAGTCTCATGCTAACATTGGCTATGATAGTGAAACTCCCTTCGAATTCACCTATTGTAAACTACATTTGTAACTTGTTCGTCCCACATTAACTAGGGGCACAATATATTTTCCTTCACTAAAAGCTGATAATTGTCGTTCAAATGACGGATTGAGCTTGTAATCTAGTATAAGTCCAAATTAGAGTCTCTTGTGTTCATGAATAATACTTTGGATCAACATATCGGAAAATAAGTGTTTTTCAGTTTGGTTCTGTTTGTATCATGGCTTGTTTGTCCAATTTTTGGGAACGGATCAAGATGAATTTGATTGTGTTGAGTCTCAACCCGAACAAAACTGAAACTGACCCATGTGCACCGTTAACACATATTACACTGCAACTCTTTCATCTTGGATGTTCTGAAACATGTCTTTACGAGATAAAAACATTTATATTTTGTTACTGACAGCTTTTAGCAGGTTTCTAAATTTGGCGTTTAATATTGTTATATTGAGAGAAATCTTTTTTTTTTTTTTAAATTTGGATTAAACATAATATTAAGTGGTGATTTATGAGCTACAAAAATTAAGAACATTTTTTTTTTCAAAGAAAAAAGTGGGTCCTTTCTTCTTTCTGGGTTGTAGTATAAGCTTTCTGTCCTCCCTGATTAAGTTTTAGTGTCTTTGCCTTGTACCTTTTTTTTCCCACACTGCTGATGCCAAAATTCTTTCCTGCTTTTGACCTAATTCCAAATATGTTCAGCCTCCTGAAGGATGGAATGGTGGAGTAGGTTTCATATCCAAAGAAATGATTCAAGTCCATTGTCCCGCTCCAGCACCCGATATTCAGGTAAATTCCCTCCATCCCCCTTCCCCTTCCCCTTGCCCTTCCCCTACCCCCTCTTGCATGAAAAGTTATTCCATGTGATGGTCTTATAAAAATTTATCACTTCTACTTTGATTCAAATAATTAGAATAATTTTTCCTCATGCACACGCCACATGCATTTTTTTGCCCCATGTGGCCTTCTTGGGTTCTAAAACTAATCTCTTGTGATGTTGAAGATACTGAGGTGTGGACCCCCACCTATGAACAAGGCAATGGCTGCTCACCTTGATGTTCTCGGATACACTCCCCAGATGCAGTTCCAGTTCTGATCTGTCTTGTCTTCTCTCTTCCTCTGCATTTCAATGATTTATCAGAAACTTGCATGAAATCATCACCCTATTGTTTGTTCTTTCACAATAAGAGATCCTGCCAGAGAGGCGTGGACAACTTTAAAAATTCTTGCTGTTAGTTTTGAGAGGGCCTATCAGGCATCATTTCGACACAATGGCTTCAGGTAAATCCACTAAAAGTCGTGGGTGTTCCGGTTGTTCGATCTGAGCCGTCCATATGCGTGGGCCTTACATTTATGAACCGCGGATTTAATAGTCATGGCTGTCAATAGAGGGCCTCTTGTTAAATTGATTAGAAAGCATCTTCACTCATCCTGATACATTCCATATGTTCTGGCTACTTGTTGGAGAAGAAAAAAGAATAAAGCATGAGACCTTGACTTGGCCATTTGGCTATATATATTTCACTCCTGACCATGTTGTAAAAGAGTAATGTTACACAACCAGAAAAAATTTTAATCAGAATAGTTTATTAAAGTGATGTGAATTCATTATAAACCGATCACGCCAAAAGAAGAAGAAAAATAACTAAAGCAATCTTTTATTACATGATTGTCATTACTGCATCATTCTAGTACAATTTTCTTATTAAAAATTCTGGTACAATAGCATTTTCCATTGTTTAAACAACTGAAAAATCTCTTTTTTTCATTTGGGTTTTTAATGAGATCCACATAATGGAGCACCTAAATGGAAGAAGGATCTCAATTTTTTATCCAATTCGGAATGTACATAGCTTGGAAGCATCAAAGCAAACACTGGGACTTCAGTTGTTTTATATGGTTTGTGCGGTTCAGTTTGTGCTTCAAATTAATTCCGATTTTGGGAATTCGGCTTTTGCCTGCTGCTTGTGTAATAGCGAATTGCATTGTTTGCACCAACGCTCAACCATGTATTTCATAGCAACTGGGTAATAAACCATTGTGCTTCAAGATATTCGATGGAAACCTTGACATTGTCGGGTTAATTATATTTACTACCCTTCAACTATATTTTGTCTTTAGACCATATATATATATATATATATATATATAATTTGAAAAAAAAAATAGTTTCTGTTGCACCCGGTAAGCTTCAATTCATTTTTTCATCAACCTCCAATGTCATCATTCCATCCAAGTGTCTATAATAAATATGAAATGATGACATTGACGCGTGCTATCATAACAAGTTTATATTGAGAGTGAGAGTATGACATTGAATTTTTGAAGTGTTTGTTTCATGGTAACTAAATGGAATGCCACAAAATTTGGAATACCGGTCGAAATGCTGTGTTTGAATACTCCCAAAAAAAGGCTAAAAAAAACCAATTTTTATAATTTTTTTCAACTTTTTCAATTAAATTTCACATGTTATTTTTACACTAACTTTTGTTTTATTTTATTTTATTTTTTCTTGACAAACCAAACACTACCAGCCTTTTTCACGTGCCATTGAATTTTCTTTTCCTTGTTATTCAATTAAATTTCTAACATTTTCATTAGTTACCCCCCCCAAAAAAAAAAACAAAAATATAATCACTTATTTTTAAAAATTTTTAGTTATTAAGCAAATTTTCATAAAAGCATTTCCTATGATTACCAAACCACTAAAATGACTATATTTGCTATTTTTATTTTTATTTTTTGAAAAATGACCAAGTTAGTTGTATGATTGGATAATTTCTACATTGAACTTTCAAATTGATTTAACTCCCCCTGCCCAATACGAATAAAATTCAACCAGCCTCTGATTGGTTTTCTTATAAATATTTTAAAAGGATCAAAAGTTAAAAATAATATCGTATTAATGCAAGAAACCAGCACTGCCATCAGTTCACGACATGCATTTTTAAAATTTTACAAAATTTGAGAGAGAGAGAGAGAGAGATTGCATCAGACTTTAAACTTAGCAAACCTAATATCCTATCATAATAATGTGTATACATCTATATCTATGTAATAAATCACAACATTTGACAAGACAGTTATATAAGTGATGGGGGAGGGGATGCTGCCAAGCTGGCAGAAAACTGGGAGGGAGGGAAGAGGGGAGTATGCACGGATAACCGTGCCTTGCACGGGTATTAACTAGTATATAGATAAATCTGGACATCAGAGAAATTGACTAATTGATCTTTGAGGAAAATGGGAAAGAAAGGAATGAATGAATTTACCTTCACCTGGGCAAGCGGGTCACAATATAACGGCCCTTTTCCAAGTCATATATGGTCTTAACTTGTGGTTTCTGACATTTGAATAAAAAGAATGCAGCCAGTACAGCAACTAAAAGAAGAGCAAAGAATGAGAAATAAGTGACAGCTTCATTTCCAACAATCTCTCCCACCTCCAATTCGAGGGGGGCCTCTGACATTGTTTTCGTTATAAAAGCTCCAATGGTCCAGTCCAGGGGGATCATCCCCACCTGATTAGCAAATCCAATCCTGCAAACACCAATTTTCGCACCATACTATCAGCATATATATGCGAAATAATAAATTTATTAATACATTTTAACATGTCTATTATTTAATTATATATAACTATTAAACGAGCCCAGCTAGGCAATATTCAGACTCGGTTCATCATTTGATAAATGAACGAGTTGAGTCGAGTCCAGTCCAAGTTTGTTCAGCAACAACTAGGTTCACTTGCACCCCCTACTCAACCATTTCACTCCCCTGTTTCACAAAATAAGAGCACAAGCTGAGAACCCAGAGGAATGCTGCTAATTCCATAATCTACCGTTCAAATGCCCAAATGATTTGTATTTGGTGCAGGGCATTGATTTATACCTCACACAATCAACATGTGGATTTAAACCTTATGATTGCTATAGAATATCTTAAATCTGAATGTGATTTGTTCTTCTGTATACATCCTTCTTGGTACACCAAACCTGCTGGCAAAAAGGTTTTAACAAAATGCCATTATAGCATGGTCCATCCGTGTGGCTGAGAGAGACGCACAGGAATAGCTTGCTTCGATTCCTTACCGTGAGTTATGTGAGCCCCCCAACCACCCCCCCCCCCCCCCAAAAAAAAAAATAAGTGCCCGTAGTTGGAAAAATGTAAATATAACAACATTTAGGTTTTAACCATCGAAAATTTCAGAAGTGCATAAAAATAAGATGGAAACAAGTTAAAAGGCTACCTACTCAAATGCAAAAACAAAAATTTACCTTTTTTCAGTCATTGGGATGCCAAAACTGTCATGCAACAGTGCCACAAAATATGCAGAAGAAAAGCAGTATCTCAATAAATCCAGATCATCAATGCTGTGATATTGGCTCCTCAAGTGATTCCAATCATCTTCACAGTAACGGTGGCCAGCTGCCTCCAACTCTGACAAAGAAGCCTTTGAGACCAACCCAAAAAGCTGTCCAAGATGGAAAAGTGAATATACACAGAGAGAGAGAGAGGGGGGGGGGGGGGGAGAGAGAGAGATCTAATCAATCATAGGAATACAAAGGAGAAAAATTGCGGTAACTTTGGCAATTGGTTGTGTGATATTTTTACCAAAGAACTTGGTAGTAAGATTTTTCATTGCAGGCTGAGGAGGATATACTGATATATCGATACAAATTCAAAAGAGTACAAGAAATAAACTTAATTTCATCTTTGTCATAAGTCATCTACCATATGCACTCAATCTCTTGTTTTTCTCCATCTTTTTCTTTTATTCCTCTTCTTTTTTGGAAATTTACGTAGCCCTAGGTTTACAAGTGACTGATCACCACCATTCTAACGGAGTACTTAGGTGGAAATAGCCCAAAACACCCAAAATTCAAGCAAGCATTGATTGTCCCTTATTCCTTTTCTTTTTTGGAAATTTATGCAGCCCTACAAGTAATTGATCATTACCATTTTAATGGAGTACTTAGGTGGAAATAGCCCAAAACACCCAGAATTAAAGCAAGCACGATCTTCGAACAAATTAAACAAGAGAAATATTTATTAGTGCACAACCTTAATTAAAATACCTTCTGCATCAACAAGCAAACAGACCAATACTTCCCGAGTACAAAATAATAATATAAATAATAAAATCTGTCCGTCATAAAAAAATAATATAAGTTATAAAATTCAAGCTGTTAGGTCAAATGGTGACAGTTTAACATGGTATCAGGGAACACAAGGGTCCTCATTCAAACTCCGCTGCCAATTCAATCGTCATTACTTGCATGTGTTTGGTCCTCTCAAGAAAGTAACGTTGGTAACACATGAGAGGCGTGTTGAAAGTATAAAAAATAATATAAATAATAAATTTGCCCCTCTCTAACGACACCCTAGCCAAACTGGGTTATGATGCTGTCTTAGAAGAGAGAATTACAATTAAAAGGGAGCAAAGAAAAGGCCCACAGCCCCCTAGGGTTAGCCTGAGTGGCTCATGGGTTTACTTCCCATAGACCACACAGGTTCGATTCTTGACTCAAGCAGAATGTACATGGGGGGCGGTGTACATCTCCCCGGTTTAATCATCGGTTACGCAGTTCGTTGAAAGTTGCAATAAACCAATGTGATTTCCGGGTTACCCCTCCCCCCCCCCCCCCAAAAAAGGGAAGGCCCACACATTAAGGCTTCATTCTTCTGCATAAGAATGATTTTTTACATTCATAACAATCAAGAAAAAGAATAATTTTCAGCCCCTACGAGAAAGAGATATGTAAGCTTTATTTTATGAATAAAGCAGAATCATCTTAAACTGATCGTATACCAACTAAAATCTTCCAATAAATGTTACTGATAACAAACCTCAGAAATAAAGAAGAATTTATCTGGAGGAACAAGCTTGCCCTGCAACTCAACAAGGGAAGATGATACCATTTCACAAGGTGGACGCAAACATTTGTCTGCATGAGTTCAAACCACCAATGAGAAAATCCACAATGACTGATTGAGAAACTCAACCAATAGAATCCAAACATGTCCTGACGACAAAAAGAATTAACGAAAGAACAATGATGAAAACAAAGATCAAGATACTAACAGTAAATACACGTGGCATATTTTAAGAATTTTGTTTTTAACATGTAACTATGGTGATTGTAATCAAAGAAAAAAGAACTACTAATTTATCATGCAAACATTGGGCCCTTTTGTTAGGAGTGCAAGTTGGGCAGACTCATCCCATAAAACTCATGCCCAACCCAAAGAACAATAGGCACGGGGAGTTTTTCTATAGGACTGAATTGAATATGGGCCAAATTTTGAAACCTGAATTAATTTGGGCAGGGCTTGCGCATCTTGTGTGAACTGCACAAGAAGCCTCATACCCTACATACATACACCTGTGTGGGTGGGTGTGGGTGAATATTGAGTTATATAATATATAAGAATGAAGCCAACCCCACCTAGTGGGAAAAGGCTTAGTTTGGTTTGGTTATAATATATAAGAATGACATAACAGTCTGGTTAGAATTAATCCTATTTCTAGTCAGTTTTTCAAAACTTACTTTATTTTAAAAGTAAAACAATTGAAACGAACCATAGTACTTGAGATCCTAGCTCTGTGATATTTATAAACATGCTGACATGAATTTACTTTAATTGAAAGTGAAAATAAGAATGTTAAGCTAGATTAATGGATTTTGGAGTTTACAATACGTGATGAGTTGGGAAGGGCTTATTTAATACTTATTTATTTATTTAAGCATGTTAATGCTACAAAGGATACCATTTTCATTACATATTTCAATAGGGAATATTATCATTTTCATTATATCTTATAAATAAATGGGGGTTCAACCCAAACAGACTCGAAAATGAAAGTTGCCAGTGGGTTGGGGCTTCAATTCTTAAGCCCGAGCTCAGATTGGTCTAAGTTTGGGCAAGTTCCATATTCTCTCAGGTTAAGCTTGATTCAGCTTCAAATCCGTCTAGCCCACTCGAATTGCCCCCCTACTTTATGTTTTGCATTTATGTTAAAAAATTAAATGATAAATTACCATCTGTTGCAATTGTGAAACCAAACCTAAGCCACATTATGCCCATTAAGGCTTGGCTTTGACCTCATGACTAGAGTCTAGACCGGCAATAAAAGGATAACCAAAGCTGCTAATACCATATTTAAGTTTCTTGCATGGCCACACGCACACAGATACTGAACATGCTTATCAGATATATAAATGGACCTCTTTCAAGTGCATGATTGAAAATATCAATGATCCAAGTAACACTTGCATATTTCACTTCTGTTTTTAATTTATAAAAATGTCAGTTATCATAAGATTTCGCACATATACAAACTTATCCTCATTCATTTTCGCTTAAAAGAAAACAATTGTTCACTTATCTAAAAGTTATTGTGTTTGCTACTACACATGTTTCTATAAAGAAACATTGTTTGTTCTTTTTACAGCTACAGATAAAAATAATACATTTAGGGTGCGTTTGGTGAAATGAAAAATGCTGAAAAACTCTGTAAAATCTTTGAAAACCTCTAAAAATTATTCACTTTTTATCTCATTGCACGAATTATGAACTCACAAATTATCTCACTTTTTGTCACTCCAAATGTCCCCTTAATAAGCTAATGGAAATACAAAATTAGATCCTGCAACTAGCATGAAACTGTTTATACTAACAGACTTGACAATCAGCTTACCTCGTCTCCTCTTCAAAATTGACATCAGTTCAGATTTGCATGCAGAGAAGTTTCCTGCCGAGTGAGATCTCAAAAGTTTTCTGTCACTTGCATCTAATGTAAAGTTGTACCCCCTAGGAATGCAAGGATTACTTACAATACCCGCTCTGGAACTAAAAGCTGCAAAATTAAGCTAAAGGTCACTTATGGTTCTACACATGGGAACAAAAATTGGTCACAAAAGCAATGCAAATTTGAAGTTAGTTTAAAAATGAAAATTTTAAATAAGTATAATGAAATGAAGTGTTGCTTTCTACTTCATTTTGCAGATAAAATAATCACAGCATAAAAAATTGCCTCAACGTTGCATTCCTCAACCAAGCCATATCACCAATTGTGCCTGTATCGTGCCTTTGAAAGTGTCATAGCCAAACAAGAGCTGGGTGTTTGACAATGATGCCCGCAACAAAGCAATAATCGTCCGTACAATTGCAAAAAATGTGGTTAGCAGGGTCTAAAATGTTACTACATAAATATGTCACATTTCGCTATGATGTAGATATCAATCCACATTGTACATAACCACTAAGTACAAAATCAAGGTGTTGATAGGGTAGGATTACTTTAGAGAGCACATGCCACACAACATGCTACATGTAGCATTACCTCAAAGGTTATTTCAGCAATGCCATAACACTATAAAATTGTAAACCAGTTTAACAGTTAGTATCCCAGTGCAACCCAACCAAAAAAAGGGGACACACAAGCTAAAGAATTCAATCAAGCATTGCCACTATCATCACCTCCACATATTTAATTTTCTAGGAAAACCATGAAATACAGGAAAACCTATATGGTATACCAACCAACAACAAAAGTAATATGACTGTCAACCAGTAATGCATTCTTCAAGCAGTAAGGTCTCTAACAATTAAAGTAGAGATCACCAGTTCAAGCCCCCTCAACATTACTTAGCTCTTAGTTTTGGTGGGGTGGGTTAGGAGCTCTACGCATTTAGTCCCACCAAAGGAGGGGATATCTCTGTTAAAAAAATAAATAAAGAAATCAAACTAACCAGGAGATAACAAATAGAAGTAAAGCATACACATATAATTATCTTTAAGAAACACAACTCAAACCCTTTATAGCTTGGATAGTTTGAAAAAAAAAAAAAAAAAAAGAAAGAATAGAAGTTCATAGGCTTCCGGTATATGCATTTTATACCAAAATACACCTTCCCCAGCAATTTTTATTTTAATTAAAAAAAAAAAAAGAAGAAGAAGAAGAGAAAGGCAAGGAGAAAGATTAGCCAAACTAGGTGTTTGGTATTGGGTTCTAACAACAGTTTGATTCGCAAGTTGTAATCCAATGTTAAGGAGTATCACAAAGCTCTGGATCAGTTGATATCTAGCCACCATTTAGGAGAATGTATTTAGTATAACCAAACCATTTAATTGGAACAACTACTGTTCAACTTGCAGATCTATTTTTTTATTAGTTAATATTGGGGAGGGATGACTTGAACCCATGACCTTTCTTGGTCTGAGTGAGTTTGCCTTTTCCACTTGAGTTACCCCCTCTCATCAAACTGGAGAGCTATTATATATCATACAAGAAAGGAATGTATGTTTGAAGGAAAACTTCATTGTACACACAACCTGTTCAGCAATCACAATTTTGAATATCAGGTATGGAAATTGGCAAGCCAAAACAAAGTTTTGAGAATGATACCAAAACAAAGAACCAAAATATGTTTCCATAAACAATTAGAAGCCAATCACTCAAGCATCTAACAACTATAGGTTGCCAGTTTGTAAGTATGACATAACCGCCACTTGTGCATCTGACAATAATTTGTTGCTAGTTCATATGTATAAAATAATCAAGTTTTATCCCATAGGGATACACAGGGAAATACTCGCATTACAAGTTTTGACTGTGTTCTTTGCTTTCTTATTCAATAGATAAACCACAACTTACAAGTTAACAAGTCTTTCGAGTTGTGTAGCTTAGATAGTGATTCCCATATTGCATCCTGTAGAAAAACAAAGGTCAGACCCTTAACCCCTCAGAATCAATTTTGTTGTTAAAAATTTGAGGCAATTAACAATTCCATGAAAATAGAAAAGAAGAAAGAGAAAATGCAGTTTCCCACTTGCCAACACTGTTTTACGAGCTTATAAAGTTGACTTTCTCTTATATTCCTTTAGCTTTGTCATCTTATTTTCCTCTCAGTGTATAATACTCAATAAATTCACATTCAACATTGAAAACTATAAGACAGATAACATGGATGTGAATGTTATGAAAAATCTTAAAAAGAACCAAGATTACTTCCGGAAGCAAAAGCAAAGAAATATATGTGCTTTGTATAGAAATACCTATTGACACAGAAGTTTCAAACCAACTGACAAAAATAAAGAACTGCCAGCACATCCCTCAATCAAAGAATTGCTCATTAGCAAGGGAAATTGCACTAAAACCTCTCCTCCTTAAAGGTGAAACTTGACTTTAAGAAAGAAGCTGCAAGGGTGCCAACCCTTTCTCTCGATTGTTCACTGACTCTCTCACAAACCAGCACTGGCACTAGCTCCAGCACTGCCTGTCCTCTTTCCCTTGCTCTAGGTCCAATCCCTTAAAGTAGTTACTTTTGGATCAAAATAAGGATATATTGTTTCCTTCTATTCCAAAACCTCACCTTCTTTCCTTTTCTAGTGGAAATGCACAAACAAATAAAGGAATCAAGGGTCTCAAACCTTATTCAATAGTCAAAATCTATGCGGCATCAAATCAAAAAGGACGGTTTGTCAACCAATAAACAAGACACATTAGCCTATCTATAGGTTGGGGCCTAGGAAGCATGGACACTCCAAAATGGGGCCCCATATCCGTACTCAACACGTATCGGATACATATACTCTTCAGATACTCCAAAATACGTATCGGACACACCACATGACGTGTCCTATTATTTTATAGTTTTTTTTCAAATATATAATTAAGATAAATCTAAATTTGAATAGTTGAAACTTCTAAAATTATAAAATCTTATAACTTATATTTTATTATGTTTTGTATATTGAATTATATATTAAATTAATTTTGTTGTGAATGTTATATTCATATATATAACTAATAAAAATATACAAAATTTCTATTTTTTTTCCGTATCCCTGCCGTGTCCGTACTCTCATTTATTTAAAATTATCATATCTGTGTCCGTACTTGTATCGTATCCGTATCCCGTATCTGTATCCATGCTTCTTAAGTGAGGGCCCTTTCTTGCTTGTTAGATCTATAGTTTTCAATAAGGACATTTAGGCTTTACTAAAAAGACCGAAAGGGCTTTTTCAGCTTACTCTACTACGGTGGACAGTTAGTAGCGTGCCGTGGTTTGTGGGCTTGAAGGACTTAGTGCCATGAAAAGTGGTATCAAATGTTATGAGGAGACTTTTTTTTTTTTTTTTTAGCAAGAATCATTCATTTGTGCCACCCCAGTGAGAAGACACTGAAAGTCAGATGTTATGAGGAGTGTGAGGTTCACAGCAGGTACAAGAATTACGGGAATCTGGATCTAAACACACACATATTCAAATATGCACTCAAAACAGTTTCACATTCATCATTACAACTATAGAGTTTATGTGATGTGCCTTAATAAACCAATTCTTGCAATTAACAATTACTTTGTGAACCTGCGAGGTCAACAAAATACTTTCTGGTTAAACAACCTTCCAAAGACCAAATAAAAAAAATAAGTGCACATACAAAAGATAAATGAACTCGCAGTGGTATATTAAAGTTTTAACTTTTAAGACAAGCAAAATAATGATATATTCAACTCCAATGCAACAAAAGATCCAATGGGAAAACAAGAAATCACAAGGAGACACCTGACCAAAGTGAGGCATGCTTTTGGCATACAGATGATAAGTAACTCCAGCCAGTTTGATCATCTGCGAAAGTTGCATCAGCTGTGGATCACTAGGAGCAAATGCAACCTACATCCATACAACAAGAAGCTCAGAGAAGAAATCCCAATCTTCTAGATGCTTACAAATTACCTGGGTAAAGTTCAAGTAGCACAATTACCAAAAAAAAAAAGTTCAAGTAGCACAGTTGACATGAAATACCACATACAAACAAAATGACTGGATTATCATTCATTTTTGTGGGCGGGGATGTAAGCTGTTTATGATAGTGTGATGAGTCATTAAGAAGCTATCAAACACGTCAAAGTGCAAAGCAAACCACGCATGCCTCAGTTAAGAATAGAGCAACTTAACTAGGGAGAGAGAGAGAGAGAGAGAGAGAGAGAGAGCACTGATGCAGTTGACGATAAAGTAGGATGATCCTCAACAAAGAGTAAACCCCCCCTTCTTAAAGTGGCTTGCCTGACCTATCAAGAGGGATGACATGATACCAAATAGGATTAGGCCTATCTATAATATGGATAAGCTTTTAGAGTCCAATCCTTGTATGACAAGGTTCGCTCTGGATAAGAATTACCATCAAGTCTAACTCTCCTAGTCAAGTTGACCACAGACAAGCTAATATCCAGAACAAGCCATAACCAAATAGCTACAACCAAAAAAACGCTAGTAACAGAGGTGGCACCCAAGCCACTTAACCCCAAAATCCTGCAACACTCAACTGAATAAAGAGGTGGCTTTACACCCAAAAAAGGCTTGGGCGAACGTGATAATGCAAGCAAAACAAGCCTAGCCGAAAAAATGGAAAATGAAGTTTTTGCACTTTCAAACAAACTTCCAATAATTTGGCTACGAATATTTGGAGAGAATGTACGGGCATCAATAGATTCTTTTTTGACTTTTGTGGAGAGAATGACTGTGAAAGGATTTTCAGGCTTGTTTTCTGGCATTTTCTTATTGCCTTGTTAATAAAATTTATCTACTTATCCAAGAAAAAAAAAGGGGGGATTTTTTATACAGAGCACTGCTCTGTTATCCTTTCTGGGTATATTAGTGCTGCTTACACGATAATGAGGAAGATGGAAACAAACAAACTGCAGGTTGAAAATGCTTCTGAGCATTCTATGAGTAAAAATCACACGAAGCGGTCTCATGGGTAATTACAGGATCACGTTCTTTCGCTTTACCAGCAACAGCTATACAAAAGGTACACTCCTCTAGTTACCCCTATCCAAAATTTGAGCATATGATTCAGAATCATCAAATTTAACTGTGATTTTTCCATTGTGTTTGTGCAACAAAACCAATGCCTGCCATCTTCTTAAAGCAAAATCCCGGTGTACATGTGTGGGTGATTAGAGGTGAATAAGTGTCAAACAGATTGGGTTCTCTTGAAAACTGAAATTTAATTGTCAAATGCAATCCCCATTGACAATGAGAATAGTGGAGGCCCATTCCCTTAGGAGGAGGCAGGAGGACAAGGAATATGGTGACAAATAATACGATAATCCAATAAATGGTTTGAAAACTGAAAAATGTCCCAACAAAGTAGTGGACTTTTGCTGAAGCCACTCTATAGTAGGGGACGGTAGCATTCCTCATGCAATATACTTCATAAACAACTTGTTATTTTAATTTTTATATGATTACAATGCTGTAACTGGAAAAGTTCAAATGCAACTTTACCTACTTATTACTACATTCTATATCCAATTTCAGACATGGAAAAAATAAAATAAAATCACTCATTCAAGAGTTTGTAGAACAGAAACAATCTTTCTTTTACCCTGATAATCATAATTGTACCTTAACCCATGCAATACTCAATTTCATTTATTACTAATTGTCTTCGTGAAATTGTGTGCTTGTGTACATGGACCAGCCAAAACAAGAAAACAAGCTGTGGGCAAAGACACTACGTGAATGAAAAGAACCTGCATAGAAGCCCCACCAAGTTCAACAACCCCAGTTGTCTCATGAGGTTCTCCTCCCAAGGTTCCAAGAGCATGGTTTGCAGCCACCCAAGCATAAAGAGCTTCTTCTCGACCTGCATTAGGATTATACAATGTGTCTCTTAGATCATAGTTTGTCAGAAAAGTGAAGTGCAATTCTTGTTTTGCAAAAGCAAACACTAAGAACAAAGGGTTACAAGTTTTGTAAAAGCAGGCACTAAGAACAAAGGCACTTTAACCAAGTAGAAATAACTAAGCAGCAAGTAAGCATTGTGCCAGTCCCAGGAAACCATAAATTTGCCACGGAAATGAAATTGATTAAAAGGAACATCAGTAACAGAATTGACATAAAGTATAATAAAATTTGATAAGAGTGACATCATGTCGTTTTAAGTAAAACTTATTGCTGCCACCATAACTCAATTTGCACTTAGCAGGTTTCCATAGTTCGTTCAAAATTTTCCTCCAGTTCCTTGAATTTTTTGACAGAGAGTTTCTGTAAATTTGGTGTAATATGGCTAACAAATCCAAACTTCATAATGTAGTAGGTGGCCATTTATTTTTACAGAGAATAAAAAATAATTCCAACGGCATCATGCCACAAGAGAGATAGAGAGAGAGAGATTCTTCATAAAAAAAAAAATCTTGGTAGCATGTGAAATTATGAACACATCATACGTGAAAAGCAGCTTCAAGGTTCTAACAAACACAATTCCTAGTCAAAGTGAACTGTGTACCCTCCACTTATCTAATCAATCTAAAGGAACAATTCAAGCCTATTAGGCTATGTAGTGATAATCCATTAAAAATCAGCATCAAACTTTAAAGAATCAGAATCAATTTACATTTAAATATAAAGAAGTTGATTTTTTTTTTTTTTATAACCAAATGGTGAAAATTGATAAAATGATGAAGAAGTAGATTGATTAATCCATTTATAGTATTACATGCTAAAGAGAATAAAATACCAGCAAAATTTTTAACAGACCTTCAGTTGGATCAGTTTTTTGTGTACATAATAATTTATGAGTCATCGTTTAGAAAAATTAAAAAACAATAGCTTATATTTTATACACAAATATACAAACAAATTTCAGACCGTTGATAACAAAACAACGGGCCTTGGTTGATGGTTGATATGGATTGAGACGAGAGAATGTTTGGTATAAATAACTCACTTCTTGCTCTTCTGATAGTCATGAAATGGTATTAAGTTATGAAATCTTATCAGAATCAGTTGGTTAAGCCTTCTATGAGAATTGAGAAATAAATACTAATTGTTTTTTTTTTTTAATTATTATTATTAGGTTGCATGCAAGTTTCTCATTGCTTAAATAGAAAAAATTAATTTAAAATTGGTGTGGTTGTTTTTAAACTTTATTCTTTCAGTTTATTATTATTATTATTATTATTATTATTATTATTATTTTGTTGAATTCATTAGCACAACTACATTTTAACCAAAACTTACCCCTTGAAAACTCCATCCCTATCAGTGTTATCACCAAGTAACGGGTCAGTAAGTAAGAATATGCCAACTTACTCAACAAAAAAATTTAAGTTTTTAGGAAGCTAGTTGTTTGTTGAACTTTTTAATCAGCCAATCAACATAGTAAGGTTGAATTTTAGTTTTATTCATTAACATCATTTGGGAAATTGTTGTTTGCTCACCTTCTGACAACACTTGTGCCAACTGGCCTCTTAAGGTCTCCCACTTTAAGCTGGTTATGAGCCTAACATTCACGCACAATTTACAGCCAGTTAATTAAATTATAATAATTACCAGTGGGAAATGGAATTTAGAATTGCAAAGTAAAGAAATACTGTGTTAATATCACGCAGCTTAAGCCTTGGTAGCTACTAATCTTCAATCACCATTTTATTATTAAATAAAATCAGAAATGTTTCAGTATATAACTTATTAGAAGTTGAAAGAAAAAATTGTAGATGAAAGAATTCAAACATTTTTTTATTTGTATTTTATTTTGAAATAAATAAAAGGATTTAAACCTCGACATCACAACTAGAAATTTTAATTTGCAAGTTAAACTTATAATAAAGTGAAGAACAATTGATCAGATTTCTCGTGTTCCTGAGGCCGCAACAAAAATAACGTTAGGGTTTGAGGCGTCTCTTCTAATATATAGGAACTAAGAAAGTGGTAAAACAGAAATGTCTCCAACTACCATTTGTAAGTATTTTTTTCAGTCAATTTTTCATCATATGTTTCAGTAAAACAGTTTTCTTTTGTTTCCAAGAGAAAAGGCTTGGTTACTTGCACAATCAGCAATGCATAAAATCATTATGCAGGCCAAAACTAATGTGTGTATGCACACGTACACAGAATTTTTTAGTGAATTTCCATACAGAACCAACTATAGTACAAACCATTTGGCGACATACAGACAAAATGATACCTCATAAACGCCAATGACATTACTAAGTTTTCTAAACCTAAACTCACAAGCCTAATTTGGCTTGGTTGGTGGGTGGGTTCCTGGATCATAAAAAAAAAAAGTTTCTCTAAACCCAGTCCGTGGCTCCATAATTCATCTAGGTTCTCACCGAAGGCTAGGAAGCAAGTAGCATTTTATGAACAATGAGTAAATATTGAGGTATAAATCACTGACCACCATAATAAATTAAAAAAAAAAAAAAAAAAAAACAACCCCTCATGCATAGCTCAATTAACTAACGAAAGCATGAATCATAGCTAACATTTATCAAGGAAAACCAAACCAACCTTCCATTATTGCAGCCCACTCGTCCTTGAACAAAAACCCGGACGACCTCAAAACCCGCCGGCAGGACTCCAAAATGGCCTCCCTTGCCTCCAATTCCAACCTCTCCAACTCTGCGGTACCCATCAAATGCACTTTGGTGTTCTTCCACTCACTTCTCGGAACCCTTTTCTTCGCAAAATCAATCAACTCGACAACCGAACTCCCCGCGCCTTCGGGGTCGGCGGCGAACCGGGGCAAGCCCGGCTTCACCTTGAGAGAGACGGAGCCGGTTCCGTCAAGCCCAATGAAGGGGGTCATGCCCTCGTTGAGGAACTCGAATATGTGGATTCTGGATCCGGTGGAAGCGGCATTGATTATGATTCCGAAGAGTTTTGGTTTGGATTCACCGAATTTGAGGGACTGGTGGACGCCGAGGGCGGTGGAGAATAGGTAGAAGAGGAAGGGGATGACGAAGAGGGAGGTCGCAAGGACGAGCCACTTGTCTCGATTGGAGGGTGAGGAGGAGGAGGAGGAGGAGGAGGAGGAGAAGGGGAAGGGGGTGAAGGCAGAGACGGGGCTCGTTTTGGGGGAGGGGAGGGTGCGAGGGTGGAGCTGAGTGCGGTGGGGTGGAATGTAGGTAGATGAAATCCTAGATTGGAGGTTCGACGAGTCCATAGATATTGCGATGGACAGCAACGGCGAATGTCTTACATCTCTGAACTCTCAGACGGCAATGGCGGAGGAGAAGAATTGTGCGCGCGCGTAACTGGGATACAACCAGAAGAGTGGAGTGAATGAATAATATTTCACTGTCCCGGTCGTGGAGTTACGCCATACGGAGACAATTGGTTTAAATATGTAAAAGCTATATAATTTTGCACGGTCCGTTTTGTGATATAAAATTTTAAAAATTTTAAGTATTTATTAAAATTTTTAAAAATTATTTATTTTTTATCTCACTACAAAAATTATTATGAATTTTTAAATTATCATATTTTTTGTCACTCCAAATACTATATAATATTACACTACGAGTAAAAGATTTAAATAAAAAACAAAAAATATTTAATTTTGATGGATTAATATTGTAATAAGAAAATTTAATAATTTAATTTTTGAAATATTTTTAATTATGAGATTCATTAAATATTAATATTTATTTTTTTCTCTATTTAGATTATTTTTAATCACTTTAGATAAAAACGCAGACATAAAAAATTTTTAATACATGTAAAATTTAAATTTTAAATACGGAGACTTCTATACTATTTTACGTCATCTATATTTCGAGAGATCTACCGGCCTCTCAAACCACAGATTCGCTTTCTGGCCAAATAAAAAATCCCTTTGTACTAAATTTGTCGCTACAATTATCAAAACCCTAATGATTGAACGGATATCATTGGAATATGAGCTTATATATATTTTACAGTATATATATATATATATATATATATATGTATAAACTTACATTTATTTTATTTATAACTAATTTAATTAAGTTGATAATAAAATTACGTTTACAATAAATATTTTAATAGAATTGGAGCCCAAACAAACGGAAGGGGATCAAAATTTAGTAACTTTTATAAATAAGATAATCTATGTAAATTTAGGATTGATTTAGGAAGAAAGTTAGTTAGTTTATTTTTAACTAACTAGTAGTTAATTAAATTTGTGTTTAAAAAGGAAAAAAGTGATTTTTTTTTGAGGTGGAAATGTAATTTTTGTTAATTTGATATTTTTACCTTTGAAAGTTTAAAAAAATGTTAAAATATAAGAGAGTAAAATTGGTCAAACATTGTTGAAGTTAAAAAAAAATCGGCTACTAGCCGGGTTTCCCAAACGAACCCTTAATATGTTGAAGAATCTATGTGTAATTAACTTAGGTGGCGTTTGGTTTACTCTTTTATTTTTTATTTTTTGTTTTTGTTTTATATGTTAAAAATCTCAAAATAAAAAAAACAGAAAATACTCTATTTTTCTTGTTTTGATATTTTTTTTATTTTTTTAAAAAATTCTCAAAACAACTTTTTATCCTTTTTCATTTCATCTTTAAACTCATTTTTTGTTTTCGAAAATAAATTTTAAAAACACAATTAACTAAATAAGTTTTGAACTATTTTTCTTATTTTCAAAAGTACTAAATAAAAAATAGACTCAAAACAGAAAATAAAAAATAAAAACAAAAAATTAAAAATAGAAATACAAATCAAATGATCCCTTAATGTTTAGAAAAAAGTATTTTACCCTAATAATTAATCGATACCCCATTTAATTAATATTTTTCTTAGTTCCAAATATATTATTTTATCAAAGTTATACTTTATATGTGTATAATATTATAAAGAAATAAACATTAGTCGTGTAATTCAATCTTACAATTCATCAGCCACATACAGTTCGTGGAAGCAATAAAAATATTTTAAATTTATCAAATATTATGCACCAATAATTCCGGGGCATATTTTGAAACGAGAGAGAGTTATATAAATTACAAGGAGTTAGTAATGAGTAACCAATAACGAAAGAGATCTAAGTATAATTTATGAGTGAGGGCGCACATAATTTAATTAAAATTTAATTTTTAAACTGCACTGACTAAATTGAAATAGTTTAATTCGATTATTTATTTAGTAAAAGTTAGTTTAGTTATTTTTTGTAAAAATAAGGATTATTGATTTTGGATATGATTTGAAAATTCTAAAATTAAATAAATCAAACTAAATTTACAATATTTAATATATATTATATATAATAGTTAATCTAAATATTCACTCAATGTGAATTTTATCATTTAAAATATAAAAAATTAACAAATTATTATAATATTAGATAGAATGTTTGACATAAAATTTATATAAAAATTGTTATTTTATTTCCATAATTAAGTTATAAAAAATATATTTAAATTTTTAAGCGTACATAACTAAACTGATTATAAATGAATCGATATAATTTGATTTACGTAATGTTCAATTTATATATATTTTTAAACCATATCAATCGATACTCACCCCTATTTATGAGGTCATTTGATGTAAAAAAAAATAATTTAGTATCATATATTAACAAATATCATTTTAGAAATTAATTGAATATTTGATAAAAAATTCATAAAAGGAAAAGATAATTAAAAAAAAGTTAATATAAATTACAAAAAAAATTAATAAAAGTAAAAAATTATAAAAAGTTAATTTTTTATTTTTTATAAAAATTGATCAACCAAACGGCCCTCTGTAAATTTGGGGGACGCAATGAAGATGAAAAAAACCCTAGGTCAGTGAAGTACCGTAATTACATAATTTATATATTTTATTATCGCCCTTTTCTTGTCTTGAGATTCAAGAAAAGTTCTTTGGAAATTTATTTTTACTTATTAATTATCAGAGAGATACAAACGAACTGAAAGCAGAAGCAGAGGAGGATATACAGAGGGAAAGTAGTAGTCGAAGAAAGAAGACTGAAAGGAGTGTAAGAAAATGAGCAGCATCGGAACGGGCTACGATCTGTCGGTGACCACCTTCTCTCCCGATGGCCGCGTTTTCCAGATCGAATACGCCGCCAAAGCTGTCGACAACAGTGGGTCTGTTCCTGTTATATGTATATATATATATATATATATATTTATACCCATATATTGCAATTAATTGTATGTAATCTGTTGTTGGTGTTTTGATTTCGATGACAGGACTGTTATCGGCATAAAATGCAAGGATGGGATTGTCTTGGTACGAGTGTCTCCTTTGCTATTCGTGATTTTAGGGTTTACACACACACACATATATATATGCGTGTATTGTATATATGTCTTTAATTAGCTGGTGTATCTATACAGGGCGTGGAGAAGCTCATTGCGTCGAAGATGATGCTGCCGGGTTCCAATCGCAGAATCCACTCCGTTGATCGTCATTCTGGCATGGTAAGAATTTTCCCTTTTGTTACAATATGTTGACGCGCACATATGAACATTTATAAGTTTTCAATTATAGTTTTTATTATTTCATTATATCTGTTTGTCCCCTTTTATGTGTATTGGGGATTTGTGTTTGGTTCATCAAATTTATCTGAATTACATTTTCCTTGTTTATTTATTTACATTTTCCTTGCTTCGTCAAATTTATCTTTATTGAAAATAGCAAAATCATAAATATGATGCCTTAATCGATAGAATTTGGCTAAAATTGGACAATCTCTAACAGCTTGAGCTAATCTCTAACAGCTTGAGCTTTTAGGTGAGATAGTGGTTTAACAGTGGATTGATTTCATATATGTAACTAGGCCATGAATTCCATGATTTAAGCTGAAAGTATTCTTGTTCTAGTGTCTAATGAATAGAAAGTTTATGGTGCTTTTGTTTACGGCTTTGGGGACACACGATCCATGTGGCAAAGCATAGGCTGACTCTTGTTGTATGTGCAAAATTAACAAACATTATAACTTGATGAGGGGCTAGGAGTGGAAAAGACATGTCCACTCAGACCAAAAAGGTCACGGGTTTGAGTCATCCCGACTTATCTTCCCTAATAGATAATATGTACTTATAAAAAAACAAACTGTTATAAATTGGAATCAGCAGACAGATTAATCATGTTGGAGTTATTGAGTCAAA
The DNA here is from genome assembly GCA_019916065.1 of Vitellaria paradoxa. Classification (NCBI taxonomy): domain Eukaryota; kingdom Viridiplantae; phylum Streptophyta; class Magnoliopsida; order Ericales; family Sapotaceae; genus Vitellaria; species Vitellaria paradoxa. Next base: position 11,826,936 of record CM034238.1, read on the forward strand.
GTCGATTTTTTATTGGAAGATATTATTTCAGCATGCTTAGTGTTAAAGTGCTGTTGTGGGCCTTGAATTTTGTTAGAAATCTTAATGATGGAAGTCTCAATTATTGACATTTTTAGTTAAATGTCTCCCCTTTATATGATATGACAGTATCCGGCTGTTAATTTGCACATTTGTCTTAGGAGTACTAATTTACTGCATTCTGCAGTATATCATATAAATTTATTGTCACGATTACCTTCATAGATGTATGTACTTGCTGAGGAAGGTTTGGATCTTTCAATCTCATGTCGTGAGGGATGTGACCTCCATAAGACACCACAGCAATTCCTTTAACAAAAGCCGCTTGTTCCTTAAAAAGGTCATTTGTGTCATCATAGTTCTAATCTTTCGTTTTGCAATTTGTAATTGATTGCAGGCAGTTGCTGGATTAGCCGCAGATGGGAGGCAAATTGTTGCACGAACAAAGTCTGAGGCAACAAATTATGAAAGGTTTGCATTATAAATTATGAATTGAGCTATGGAGAATGTTCTATGTTAATAATCTTTTGGATAATTTATCTGGAGACCTTGATGCCTGCAAGATTTAAGCTTTTCAATTTATGGTAGATCCTTGGTCACCTTGGAAGTCGGTTGTGTTTGTGGAAGTTTGAAACTAAAATGTAGAGTTGTGGTTGCTTTATTAGTGCTTGTGTTACCTTATGCGATGCTACACCCACCAACCCCCTGGAGAGAGCAAACTCAAAAGTTTCCTCTCTATAAGAAACTGCTTGATTGTCCTGGCCTGCTCAATGATGCACCCTTAAATCTATATAAGCCTGAAGAATTTCTTTTAAGCGATTGTAGTTCAACTTTCTCTGAATTCATCATCCCTATTATACAGCCTTTTCTCTCTCAATGTCACACTCTACATTTGAAGTCATATAAAAATAGAAAGAAAAAAATGAAGATAAATTAGAGTACTTTGGAATTTTAACACATGACCTGCCTGGGATCTTGCATTATTAATTCTATGCCAATTTAATTCTTCTTTTGTATTCACCTTAAGTTAATAAGCTGACGAGTATAATTATTTATATTTTATAAAGTTTCGAGGAGTATTCTGGTTATTCCACATTTGCTGGACATGGTTGAACCTTCTGTGTGTGGTCCATAATCTGTTTTAGAGGACTGTGGATACATCTATTTATACTGATTACTGAGGGCGCTGTGCATATTGAGCATATATTGATAATTTTGGTTAATCATAGAATGGATTCTTTTTGTGTGGCTAGACTGGGGGTGTTTATTCTAGATATTAATGTTTGTCAGCTCTTTTACGACGTTTATGCATTTAATCGTTTCTCTTTTCTTCTAGTGGATTATTAGAATTGCATTTTTTTTTAAATTATTATCTAGAAATACAGTGAGCTTATCTGCCAGCAACATACCATTTCTAGCTTATATGCCAACAATATAACACAGCTCATTATTGGTGTTATTTTCTTGGGTTTATCTTGTCCTTTGTCTCTATTCTTGTCTCCACTTTTTGTTTTTGTTTGACTAGTTTTGTTCTATCAAGATGCGTTATGGACCTTTTTTCTTTTTTTTTTTCCTTGTTCCCCTTGCAATGAAAATTTTCTTTTTATTTATATTTAAGAGGATTTACATATAAATATGCAAATTTTATTTGCCACATACAACAATTTACTTTTCAAAAGATAAAAAGTGACCCAAAACATAACTCGCTGCATTTATTATATGCTGTGCGTATATTAGCTGTGTCCATAAAGATTTTTTTGGTGCTTGTCGTGCAGGGTCTATGGTGAACCTATTCCAGTGAAGGAACTTGCTGAACGTGTTGCTAGTTATGTGCATCTATGCACACTCTATTGGTGGCTCAGGTGTGTGAAGTTTATGACACTGTCATGTTTCTGACTTTCTGCTCTAATTTCTCTTCTTTTCTTTGATGTGACAGACCTTTTGGATGTGGAGTAATTCTTGGAGGCTATGACAGAGATGGTCCACAATTATACATGATTGAACCTTCTGGCATTTCATATGTGAGTTGATTTTGTCCTGAGTTTTCAGTGTGATTCTTAGAGATTTGTCTCTCCTCGTGCTTCCTACAATTGCATGTGTAGTAACTCTGGTTGGCTCTTCACTTTTTTTACCGTTTGAAGTTTTGTTTGGCTATTAGACTTTGTTTCCCTTTTATTGTTATCTTAACATCCTTTGATTCACTATGTTGCCCGAAATATTTGTCATAGAGGTACTTTGGTGCTGCAATTGGGAAAGGAAAGCAGGCTGCTAAAACGTAAGTAAATCACAACCTTTTTAAATCTTGGGAATCTTAGTTCCTATCTAGTACAACAGAAATTTCATTGTGATAATCTGTGATGAAAAACCACAAGCTATGTGCTAGTAGCACATGTTTCATGCATTTTTAGGACAATTACTTCTTACAATGGTAAATGGAACATGGTGGAGCTGATGTTATTGTCATGATTGTCAATGCAGTGTATGACATAAATCAACAAAGTAAAAGTTACTTATTAGATACCCTTTGTTTTTATAAATAAACAAAGAGAATAATAAACATATACGATTAACATCTTTTGCTAAGGAGTATTTATTAATTTTTTCTTTTTGCTGCCAGTATAATATGACAACATCTAAAAGGTACGGGTAATTGATTATTATTATTATTATTTTTGGTTATATATCACAACATCTAAAAGCATGGATACGGACATGGATACAATATGGACACACTAATATATTAATTTGAAAAATATGAAGATATGCATTGCAGGGATATACCAAAGAATAAACATATATTTTTATGTATACATAAAAATAATTATTTATTCACTTTTATATTATAAATACAATTATATTATATTTATAATTATTTTAGAAAAATTCTATTCATTTTTTTTGATAAATAGGTAAAAATTCTACTCATGTTTTGGGTTTTAAATTTATTGCAATTAAAATACTTAGAAGGAGAAAGGATATATATAAATTTTTTTTTATCAGTAATATATATAAATTGAAGTTGTTTTCAGCTTATTATTTAATCTTAATTTTTTTTTTCTGGTAAAGGTACAATATGTTCATGTTTATCTAGGTGGTAGACTTCCATGCCCCCTAAGTGTCCAAAGGGCGTCCGGTTTTAAAATAAAAAGGTTAAAAAGTAATAGAACTCTTATAAGTGAGCGTGTGATAGGGGAGTGTCTAGGTAGTGTCAACGTCCAACATGGACACAACATGGGTCCAACACTTTGGAAGTTTCCGTGTTTCTTAGTACAATATAATGCCATTTTCATTAATAGGAATCATATTTAATGTTAACTTGAAACTCAGGTACATTTCAGCTGAATTTATGAGCTCTCTCAACTTCACAATTTAAAAGGAAACCATGTTTTTATATTAACCAAAATACAAGAAATCATAAAATAAAATTAAAAAAAAAAAAAAGAATTCATATTGGTAAACATAATTGCATGTGTACATTATTCGTGTTTTGCTTTCAAAGCTCAAGCTCCAACTTTTGAGTTTTTAAAACTTAACCATCAATAATTATGTAGACAGGTGGTATCCCTTGATCCCTTTTTCTAATACATCTTTTTTTTTTTAAATTATTATTATAAAAAATAATAACTATAAAAAATATGCCATTGTGAGCAAGTAGGGTATTATTAAATATATATTTGAAGTTATTTCCGGCCTTCATAAAAGGAGACAAGGTTATGTCAATTTGGGAAAGGCCAGAAACTCTTTTGTTTTACTTCTTTTTCTGGACTGCCAAATAAAATCCTTGTTACTTTCTTTCTATCAAACATGGGTGTGATCACATAAACATGTTTAATTTCTGCAAATCATCCAGTGTGCTATTGTAAGTATTATTATTTTGAAAGCTAGGTAGTTATCTCGCTTCATTGTGACAAACTAAAACTCTGATTATCTGAAACTCAAAGTGAGTTAAAGTTGATACATAGTTAGAAGACAATTTTATTATGTATATCACATTCATGTGTAAACCCCCACGTGCAGCTCGACTTGTGGCAAAGCTTGAGATAAGTGTTGGGTGGAAAGTAAAGGCACAATGAATCTTATATTTGGGTCCAATTGGGTGCATATCCCCTTGAAGACCACCACGTAAGCATGTGCTTATCTGGTTTGTGAGGGGGTTCACGGGTTTGAGATTTGCTCTCTACTGATGGCTCTGATCCCTGCCTTGGGGAGCTTCCTTGGCATTAAAAAAATATTTACACGCATATGTATGTAATTTTATGACAATTTATCATGCATTGTGTAATACTTACGACTATTATCATTTGAAAGTTAGATTGAGATCTCCCACTTTCATGTGTTGCTAGATCAATATGATTTGAAGGTTGTATAATTTTAAGAATAGATCAATCTCATACCAGTGGTTTGTTTTTTTTTTTTTTTTTTTTTTTGCAATTGTTTTTAGATAATTCCTCGTGCTAACATATTTATAACAAGTGCTTTTATATTGCACAAACAGAGAAATTGAAAAGTTGAAGCTTTCTGAAATGACCTGCAGGGAAGGTGTTATTGAAATAGCCAAGATGTAAGTATTTCTGCTTTTAGCCCTCCCAAGATATTATTTTATTAGAAGTTCCACATTTTGCATTTTTAAACTATTTGTTTTATTATATTTTTTTACTTTCTTGAATTTGTCTTTGTAAAGTTGCTTGTTCTTGCATTCTATAATTTATAAATCGTGTGTCTGGCAGTGCTTTTTTATATGTAACATGCCATTTTCGGCCATTTCACTCATCAATCACATTGCAGTACCATCTTCTCTCGTGCACTAATTTTAGAATCTAATTTTTGTTTTCCCTTTGGTATAGGCCTTTAAGGCTTTGTTAATATTGAAATAACACTTGTGTGTCAACCAGTGAGCCACAAACTCTATGGCTACTCAATTCATCAAATAGAACTTTATAATGTGAATTTAGACCAAATGGGCAGTTCAGCGCCAAGGCTTCTACTAAGTGAAGTAGAGTTCACTAGTTCAAATCCCTTCGGCATGATCTGGCTCCTGTTTTTAGTAGGGCTATCAAAAATTAAGTTTATAGTGGCAATTTAGTAATGTAATTGAGAATTCGCAATGCAACTTGCATTTTTCTGAATAACATTATGTCCTTAAAGCGATATTGATACAAATTGTGCGTGGGGCGTTATACAGCTAATCTATCACAGGGCGAGTCCAACCTAGAGCGTAATAAGGTTCATGTCAATGTTTTGAAATCTGATCTGTTCAATGAACTAGATAAGTGACCAGGTGGATGGTTCACTTGTTCAACTGTGGATGAACCGTGCATCATACTTAACATCATGAATATATTTAAAATAATTAATTCTAAAATGGTAGTACTGTAAATTTATATTAATACTCCTAATAAATTAGTCATAATAATTTTTTATTTGTTTTACATATTTTGTTTGCAACGCATACATATAATGGTCATAACATTAAAGATAATATTTGTATTCTTGCAGCATTTATAAGGTGCATGATGAGGCCAAGGACAAGGCCTTTGAATTGGAAATGAGCTGGGTCTGTGATGAATCGAAGCGCCAACATGAGAAGGTAATAGCTTATTATCCCTCCTCCTCTGGGTAGAAGCCTCATCTGACCTCAGAGGGATTTTTACTTGCGTTCATGGCCAAGGCCCCTCACTTGGAAATAAAATAAAATATATATATATATATATATTTCTACATAACATGAAAAAAAGGGTCCTCACTTGGATAGTTGAGAAGGAAAGAGAGAACAAACAAAAGCATGGGCTAAAATTCATCACTTGTGCAATGATTCATGGGAAGATCAGAGGATGTTGCAAGGAAATTAGGAGCCCATTTATGGAAAGAACGCTTAAAATTTCATGATGGCAAAGCCTGCATCACCGGACGGATTTATAGTTCTATTTTTGTACAGTTTAATATCTGTGGTGACTTTTGTTTTCAGGTACCGGAAGCGCTTTTGGAGGAAGCCAAGAATGCAGCAAAAACAGCACTGGAGGAAATGGATGCTGATTGATGGAGCAAATTCCCTTGTTTATTAAGTAGCTTTGCCCCTTGTCATCACTGTCCATCAGATCCCCACCCCACCCCCCCCCCCCCCCCAAAAAAAAAAAAAAAACTGAAACATATGGGGATTTATTTGTGTACCCTTAATTTCTCATTTTCTTTAGTTCTATTTGTTGTATGCCGGCTGCCTTGAAAGGCCTCAGCAGACCCCCTGAAGAATGTGGATGTTTCTTAGGAATTATTTAATATTTCAGACTTTTTTACCCCTTTTAGTCTGAGGTTGAAACTTGAAATCAATGATTTTGCTTGGACCCACATCTCCTTTTGCTACTGTCATGGTTATGAATATTGTTCCGTAACGTCAGGTTGATACCATATTCGATGAAAATCGGTATCATCTAATACTTCGCACCGGCCGTTTGATTCCGCATGGGATGAAAATTGGCCCCATATGTGTATTTTGTACCGAATGCTATGCTGGCCGTGTACTGGGATTCTATGTCTCGTGCCAGGATTTTCTTTGTTGTACCAGAATTTCCTGGACGGCACCAAATTTTTTTTCATTAAGGGCCGATTGGATGGTGCTAAAATTTTCTCATCACGTCCCGTACCTGTTTAAATATTTATTTGTTAATTTTGTTGGCGCGGTGACTCTTTTAGAAGTCCTTCATCGATTTCTCACAAAGAAGTGAAGGTCTTGTGAGGTTATAAATAAAAACTACTTTATCTTTGATTAAGTGCATCAGTCAAAGTCAAATATTATATATATATTTTTAATTTTTATTTAATATATATATGTAATATATATATTTTTTAATATATATAATTTTATTTAATTTTAAATATTTATTTTATACATATAATATATAATTTGTAATAGTTAATATACTTGGCGGGTAAACGGAGATGGGGATGGGGAATTCATTATTTTGTGGGAACGGGTATGGAGAAAATTTTTTTCCCCGAAACGAGGATGGGAACGCGGACGGGTAAGGGTATTGCTAAACGAGGACGGGGATGGGGACGGATAAGGGTCTTGCTAAACAGGAACGGGGACGGGGAAGGTCATACGCGCCCCGTTGACATCTCTACCCAAACTTGATTAACCATTAAATTAAATATTAAATTACAAAACTCACTTTATTTAATTATTTTTGGACAATTTGAAGTTACATTATTTATTTCATTGAAAATTTAATTTTTTATAAATTTATTTAAAGAATTTTTTTTAAATATGTACTTTTGAATGGTTGGTTATCTAATTTTTTTTAATTATATTTATTTTGACTTATTGGCTTATCTATTTTTTTTATTAACATTATATTTATTTTAATCAAGTTAACAATACCATTAACGAGCGTTAAAAACGTTAAAAATTCATCTACTTGAAGGCGGATAATTTTTGGTTAGCTCCAACCCAAAAATTATCCCCCGCGGGGGCTAAAATGAAGAGGGGGGTAAAACGAAAACCGGGAAAGAGGGGGGAAGAAGTGGACTGCCAAATTATGGGAGAGAGGTGGGGTCCACCCTTATGAGGGGGTAAAAACTTTGGAGAGGTGCTTTACCCTCGTCCAAGCGAGCCCTAAACTTTATAAGTGTTCGTTCGATGGAGGGAAAAAAATAAAAAATTACTAGTAGTTTAGCGTCTAATTATTAGTTTTTTTTTTTTTTTGTCTTATTTTTATTTTTTTAAATGATCAGATTTATTTTCTTATAGTTTATACTTCTTTCAAATTTTAAAGGGTAAAAAAATTAAATTAACAAAAAATTAAACAACTACTTCTTAAAAAATTAATATGCACTTAAAAAAAAAAATTTAACTTTTTAGTAGTTATTAGTAGTCACTTGTAAAAAAATTTATTTTTTTTTTCAAACTCAGCCAAAAACTAATAATGAAAATAAAATTCTTGATTTCTTTTCATTCCTTATCTAACTCTACATGAATAACATTTTTTTTTTGTTTATTTCTAAAAATTTTAGATTTTTATGTCAAGCTTTTTAGGGTTCCATTCCAGGAATAGTTTATGCTTTCAATCTATTAGAAGATTCAGCAGTTCAATCTCATGTTTCTTCAATTGAAATTTCAAGCAAACACAATCTATAAAGTAAGAGAATTAAGATATCAAATGTGTATATATAAATACATATATATATATATATATATCATTGATATATATACAATAGGCAATGAATAAATATCTGGGTTGAGTACAATACAACTGATATAAGGTCGTTTGGAGTTAAAACAAAATAATACAAAACTCTATAAATCTTTACAAATACGAATTACGAGATAATAAAATTTAAATTCTCTACTCACCGCACAAAATACGAGACATTAACTTTTACAATTTTATACAACTCCAAACATACCCTATATTGTATATAAATGGAGAAATAGGGAGACGATAAGAAGGATTTAAAACTGAGCTCCAAAAATGATGATCAGAAGAATGTTGTGAGATATATAATCGTCACAAATCCTACCAGCAAGGACCATAGACTGAAGATTGGAATGCTTGAAACTCCACTCTTTCCAGATTGAGGGCCACCTGCTGCCCCACCACCTGTTATTTTATTTTATTTTTAATTTTTTGTATGTTGAGAGGAAGGTGAGACAATTTTGATAAAAATAATGACAATAAAAAATAATTAAATCAAGAAAAGAGTGCAAATAAAGCTCAATACTTTAAATACCTAATTGATGTGTCCTTCCGCACAATTCAAAACCAATTAAACTGTCAAATTGAATCAAATTTGTCATTTTGGTTCAATTAACGGTTTGATTATGGTCTGAAAAAATTAAAAGATCAAACGATTCAGTTTGAATTTTGAGGAGTCGGTCAACTGAATCAAATCAGCACTACTAATATCATTAATGATACGTATTATATAACATGTTAAATATATAGTTTTTTTTTTTTTCAAAAGAAAAGCATAAAAAAATTCTACTTTGAGAATATATTATGATTATAGAATTTGATTTGTAAAATTGTTAATTTGAATCAATTTCTTATAATTTTTTATTTAAAGAATTAAGGGTTTGATTATGGTTTGAAAAAAATTAAAAGATTGAAGGATTCAATTTGAATTTTGAGGAGTCGATTAATTGAATTAAAGAGGTGTTTGGTTAATCAAAATCAACTAAAACTCAACAATTTTTACTAATTTTTTTTTTACTTTACTCTAATTAAATTTCACCACATATCACTTTTACATCAAATATTTATGCTTTTACTATATTTTTTTGTCAAACTTCTACCAACCAAACGCTTCCCAAATCAACACTACTAACATCATTAATAATACGTATTATATATCATGTTAAATATATAAATTTTTTACAAGAGAAAAACATAAAAAAATACTACTTTGGGAATATATTATGATTGTAGAATTTGATTTTGTAAAATTATTAATTTGAATCAATCTGTTACAATTTTTTATTTAAAGAATTAAATCGTTTAAATTTTAGGCTTTACATTCAAAATATTTTACTTTTTATGTTTGTTTTAGAATAAGTAGGAATATTCGTATATGCGTGTGCATATATCATTTGAGAATTGTTTCTATGAATCGATTTAAATTTAACGACAATACAGATTTATATAGTATTTACATATATCTTGTCTCAGAAAATTATCAAACCAAATTGAACCAAATCGAAAATAGTAGTTGGGTTTAATTTAATTTTTTGGTTGAATGATTTAATTACAATTTCAAAAGTCTTCCATACTAATGACTTACAGTAATTTAAATTTCAATATCGGATCGAACTATATGCAACCCTACTTACGTCGTGCTAGATAATACTTAATTTGGAAAATATTTTTCTTTCGGAATTTTTATCCATGCCCATTGATGTGTTAATGTCACTTTTATAATAAAATTATATCTTAATGGTTTATTCCATTTAAAGTGATTTGGAGGGTGTTTGGAAGTTAAAAAAAAAACTTAAGTTTTGGTAATTTTTTGGTTGTTTTTTTTTTTTTTTTTTTTTTTTGCACTTTTTTGTGTGTTTGGTTGAACCAAATGGAATTTTTATTATTTTTTAGTAAGTTTTGGGTGTTTGGTAAATTTTTTACTGTAGCAAAGTAAAAAAATTGTAACTTTTGAGTGTTTGGTATGTTTTTTACTGTAGCAAATCAAAAAAATTGTAATTATGGAGTGGTACTTTTTACTGTAGCAAATCAAAAAAGTGAAAAAATTTATTGTTTTGCCAAACACACAAAAATTAACTTTTGGTATTTTTTTACTAATTTTTGAGTTGCCAAACACTCTCTTGGTCCTAATAATTTTACATTAAATGTTTAGTCGGTAAATATTTAAGTTTAAGTAATTAAATATATTTATTTAATTGACATATATATATATTTGATGTCTCTCTCCCTTTTACGGATTTTTTTTTTTTTTAGTGTAAATCAAAATTCAAGAGTCAAATCTACTTCTATTCATGCACAGAAATTAATGTACCCAAGGTATATTTATAATTTTATTAATAAAATATATTTTTCAATTTTCGCAAAAGATAAAAAGAAAAACCAAGTTTTTAATTTTTTTTTTTTTTTACCAAACAAACCCTCAATTTCTCAAAGGTTTGTTTGAAAAATGAAGTTGGCTTTTTGATTAAAAACAAAAGTTGTTAGGGTAAAAAAAAAAAAATGGTGAGAAAGAAAGAAACAGGGTAAGAAATCACCTGGTGATGAAGGCGCTTCACTTGGCATTGGGACACCAACTGGATACCCAGCAGCTGCAAAAATAAAACATAAAAAATTAAAATTAAAATTGAAAATATTTAAATTTAATGTTTGTGGTATGAGCAAATGAAAACAATATCCCAAAATAGTCGAAGAAATATATAGCAAGATGTGATAAGTGTGCGTTTGGAGTGTTAAATTTGGTCAAAAGTTTCTTATATTTCTTTAATTATATCTAATTTTCTTTACACCTCAAATCTCTAACTTTTTCTATCTTTTTTTTCAAATTTCTCTAACTTTTTCACACTTTTTGAATAATATACCAAACGCCCAATAAATATAAAAAATGCATGAAAATTTTGATTAAAGATAATGCAATATCTTAAAAAAATAATGAAAAATAACTATATCTATGTCATTATAAGGGTAAATGATGGCACCATTTAGTTTTCAAGAAGTTTTATTTTTCTTTTTACTTTTTACATTACTACTTTTTTATTTACGTATGGTTTAAAAGGGTGTATACTTTGTTCAAAAAAAATATATATTTAAAAGGATGTATAAACAAATTTTTAAATACTACATACTTAACAATAGTCTTCGGCTTGGTTTGGGAAGACAAAAGTTATGGTGTGTTTGGAGTAATAAAAAGTGAGATAAAGTGAGATACATTGTAAGTTCGTAATTTGTACAGTAAAATAAAAAGTGAATAATTTTTAGAAGTTTTCAGATATTTTTAGCAAGATCCAGTACGCCAAACACACCCTTAATTTCTTTTCTTTTTCTTTTCTTTTCTTTTTTTTTTATTCTTTTTAGAAAAGAAAATGCGAGTTACCTGTAAATATAGCATTTTAGCATTTTTTTTAATTTGATATATTAACCGTTTATAATTTAAAAGAACTTAAAAATACAGAGTGCATCTAAAGTGACAAAAAATGAGACAAATTGTAAGTCTGTAATTCATACAGTGTGATAAAAAGTAAATAATTTTTAACATTTTTCACTATTTTTCAGAATTCTTTGTTTGAAGTTTGTCACTTCAAACAAGACTATAATAAGATAATTTTGGTAATTATCAAAAAAAAAAATAATTTTAGTCATTTAAAAAAAAATCCCCAAAAAACTATATCTACCAAAAGATAGTTCTTTTTTAGGGTTCTTAGACACAGCTTAGGATCTGTTTGGGAACTTTTTAGCTTAAGTTATTTAGTATTTTAGTTTTGTGTAAAATAACAAAAATTATTCTCTTACATTTTTTTCTTTAATTCAGGCAAATAATTGGGGGGGGGATATGTTAAATGAATAAAAAAAAGTTAGCTAAAAAAAATTAAATTTTTACTTTTTTTCAAACACAAAAAAAAAAAATCTAACTTTTTCATATAATAATTACAAAAAAAAACTCTAACTTTTTTTTTTTTTTTAAATAAAGTATTACTTTTATATTTTACAACTATTTGTGTCTGTGTGTGTGTGTTTTTTTTTTTTTTTTAATTTCTATCACCCGAACTAACCTTTATGTTAAGGAGAGTAATTATTACATGGATCGGATGCAATATTTTTGTTATAATCTGTCGATATTATTATAAAGAAAACAATATTGGTGAAATTAAAATATTGATGAACTTTTAATTTTGGTGAAACTTTTTAATTTTCTAAAATACCCTTCAATCTCTTATTGAATCCAAATTTTAAATCAAATAATTTCTAAAAACTAACTTTAATTAAGTTATTTTATAAATTTAAAAATTTTACCTACCACAATATTTTAATTTTATACCCCTAATTAAATTATGCAAATGAAACAGGTTTGTCCTTTAATCCCATTAATTCAAATTATTGTACTTACCAAAAAAATAAAATAAAACAATAATTACCCACTGTGTGTGCACTCTTTTAGTTATTTATAACGTTAATGGATAACTCAAACAATCTTTTAAAAAAATAAAATAAAAAATATTAGATTAAAAAACAATAATAAACTGAAAGTAACTAAATATAAGAAACAATAATTATTTTATTATTTTAAAATAATAAAATAATTGTAACTGCCTTTAACATGTCTCAAATAATAGTAATAATAATAATAATATTAATATTAATATTAAAAACTGTTTTTGGAGTTTTGAATTTGATGAGTAAGACCATATGACACATCTCGAACTAAAAAATAATAAAAGAAAGGGATATTAATTGTCGAAATACTTTTTGCTAATTCAGTCATGCAAAAGCAAATTTTAATAATTTAGTTATACTTATTTTAATTAAATTAAAATTATTAATTTAAACACATTAGGGCTCATTTGATTTATTTTTCTATTTTTTGTTTTTTGTTTTTGTTTTCTATTTTTTGTTTTAAACTCATTTTTCATTCTAAGCTTTTGAAAATAAAGAAAAAACTTAAAACGCATTTGGTCACTTGTTTTTTAAATTTTATTTTAAAAAATTAGAAAATGGACTTATACATAAAATAAAAAATGACAAAAAATCATTTTGGACGTTTTTAATTAAAAACAAAAAAAATTTTAAAATAATGAAAATAATATATTTTCTATTTTTTTATTTTAAAATTTTTAATATATAAAATAAAAATAAAAAATAGAAAACAAAAAAATAAATCATTAATTTTTAAAATACCAAAAACACCTAGCAATAATATCCCAGAATGAAAAAGTGGCTGGGTGGGTGGGAGTCGAACACTTCAGCAATAAAGCATCCCAAAAAGAAAAAGTGAGTGGGTCGGTGGGTGGGAGTTAAGCCGAGGGTGGATGGGGGTTGGAGGTCTCAGGGGCTGAGTTACAGCTAATGTGTAAAAATTGTGCGGTTTTTATTATCTTTAAGTGATTTTAATGGTTCTAATTGGAGGTGTAATTTTTAATAATTTTTTACATTTTTTATTAAAAGTAATTAGTTATAATTTTTTATACGTTTGATAAAATAAATAATATTTTTAATAATTTTTAATAATTTTAAGTGTTTGGTAAAATTTTTGATAATTTTTAATAATTTTTAACGACTTTTGACAAATTTTAGTAATTTTTAGTAATTTTTAAGTTAAAAAGTTACTGTAACTAAGCAAAAAAGTGAAAAAATTAGTAATCTTCTGATAAAAATTGTGCGACCAAATGCTCCCTTAGCTTATAAATGATTTAATGATTATTAGTCCAAATAATTTAATAGTCTTGATCTCTCAATCTGTATAACAATACAACTAATGATTTAACTTTTATATATTTTTAATCGTTAAATTTATTCAACAATTAAGATTATTTGTTATTATCTCCATTTTAATTGTATTTTCAATTATTTTACATAAAAACATAATCTTCCATTCTTTTTATATTTTTTAATACTTTTTTATAAAATTTTTTGAATTAATGTTTTTAAAAATATAATAACCTATGTCATAAATAATAAAATTTTGTACCTTTTTAAATACCGTATGAATATCCTAGTTCATTTTAATTAATATTTTTTACTAATTTTTCAATATTATTTTATAATTTTTTACGAATATTTATTTTATAAATTTAAATTTAAATTATTTACGTATCAAATTATAATTTGATACTTTTAAATAAGAGTAATTAGTAGTGATTTAATGATATGCATTAAGCCCGTTGATTTTTTTAGCTATCATCTGTTGCACGTCATCCCCTGTGATTCGGAGTTGCGCAGAAGGAGACAGGCACGGATGGGGAAGGGAAAGAACGGGCGCACGTGGCATGCCACTTGCATGATAGGCTTACTTTCGAGTTTAAACAAAATTAATTGTAAAAATTATGATAAAAAAATAAAAAGTTAAAATTGATTTACACTAATGTGATTTTTAATATTCTGTATTAATTGTGTTTTAATTAAAATTTTTAAACTTCTATTTTTATTTTAAAAATAATTTTAGTTAAATTAAATTGAAACTATTTGATTAAATACAAATAAATTTTAGCCCTTGATTTTTAATTGCAGTTTTTGCAGTTAATTTTTTTACTGCAGTCTCCTAAGACTCCAAAAACAAATCTCAATTTTTTATTTTTCCACTGTAATAACTACAGTTGATTTTTTCACTGTAATCCCTTGAAATTCTTTAGCCCCTGGAACTCTTGTAATGAAAAAATCAATTGCATGGGTTGCAGTGAAAAAATAAAAAGTTGAGATTATTTTATACTTTAATGACATGTGATATTTAACATTCTGTATTGATTGTATTCTAATCAAATTTTTAAACTTTTATTTTTATTTTAAAAATAATTTAATTAAATTTAATTAAAATCATTGGAATAAATACAAACAAATCTTAGCCTTTGATTTTTTACGATAACTTCTATAACTGATTTTTTCACTGCAACCCCACTAAACTCCTTTCTTTCTTCTTTTTTTTTTTTTTTTTTTGGTAAATTACATTAACATTCTTAAAAATTTATAATATAATAAAAAATCTATAACATAATTAAAAAAATATGAGTAATAAGTATTAATTTAAAAATCGCACAATTACTTTTTGTATTTTCGTCAAATATTTGAAGGAGTCAATGTTATTTATCTTTTTTTTAACGTAACTTTTTTTTATCTGTATCAAAAATATATAAAAAAAAAAAAATCTTAGATGATAAAAAAAAAAGAAGTGAAGGAATAATTAATTAATTAATTAATTAAGGAGTAACAATGGAGGAAAGAGGGAGAGATCAAGAACCTGAGCACGAGCTTAGAGGGGGAGTAGAAACACCACAAGCCGAAGGAAGCTTGCGGGCTCTGCTGACGCTTATTTGAATCCCAAGGCTATTGGCGTTGGCGAGAAGCCAGCATAGACAAATCGGGTGAGACTCCACCAGCCCCGCCAGCTCCGGGCAGCACCCTTTCTCCGGCGCCGTCTCATTGCTATCCGCCTCCACGTAACTCAGGCAATCCGACATGTTCACCACATAATTTGTGCAATCCGACGGCGCCGGTCCCGGAGCCCCCGCCGCCCCGGACGGAGACGGTGACGCAGACGGTGACGGTGACTGTCCCATCGCCACCGCCGCTAGCAAGGCGGCCGCCACCACTATTATTGCTGCTGACTGGTTGAATGCCATGGATCTAGGTCTGGTTGTTTTGGGATAGAAAATAGAAACAAGCTGCAAGGTGTGACTGCTTTTACCAGTGCAAGGGTTAGCGGTTATGTTTGTGCGTATGCGCGTGCGAGCGTGTGTGTGTGTATATATATATATATATGCATATATATTTCTAGAAGTGAGTTGTGTGTGTGGGAAGAAAACTACTAATTGAGGGTCAGTTCGACATTTGTCAGTTCGACATTGAGAAATTTTTTGAAAAATTCTATAAAATTTCAAAAATTATTCAATTATTATCTCGTTATACGAATTATAAATTTATAACTTATTTCACTTTATCTAATTTTTAATCAATCCAAACACCTTTTAAGTTTTTATATTTATATATATCTTAAATTGACAAAAACAATTAATTAAAAGTTAAAAATTTTTTTAAAAACTTAATTTAAATAATAAATAGTGGCATTTAAATAAATAATAAGTAATTAAGGAAAATTTTAAAAAAAGAAAAACAACTAGAAAAAGGAAAAGAGTATATGAGAAAAATAGAAAATGAAAAATAAAAATTACTTATATGTCTCTCTTAAGTTGCGACTGATTGTAAGGTATTAATGAAAAAAATGAAAAAGCTTCATCAAATGATTAACTTCACCAATACTTTTAATTTTCTTTTTATAACAATATAGAACAACAGTATAAATTTGATAATTTAATCGTGGGTTTTAATTTAAAATTGAGAAGTTTAATATAATAAATCAGGATAAATTTTACATAATTATTCATAAGTAGTTATTTGAAACTCTTTGAATTAAATATTAAAATTATACATATATATTAGCCAAATAATTCTTAATTACATTTTTGTAAAAATCCATTAAGAGGATATTAGGAGTCACAATTTTTAATAATTTTTGATATTTTTTATCAATGGTAATTTTTTGCATGCTTAGTGAAACAAGAAACAATTTTTTTGTAATTTTTGACTGTTTGATAAAATTTTCAGTAATTTTTAGTAATTTTTAGTAACTTTTGGTAACTTTTAAAAATTTTTGACATTTTTTAACAATTTTTGATAACTTTTGAGTTAATAAGTTATTGTATCGGAGCAAAAAAGTAACAAAAATTAATAATTTACTAAATATTCAATAATTAAAAGTTGATATTTTTTTACATTTTTTTTTGTGCTTCTAAATGGCCCTAATCTTTTTTTTTCTCTTAAATAAAACTTTTCTGCCCCCTCTCTCTCTCTTTCACACACACACACACACACACAATTAATTCTGGCACGCAATTGACCATATGTTCAACACAGGTTAATCAATTGATGAATATGTGTAGCTAATCAATTGATGAATGTATGTGGGTGGTAGGGTTACTTCTTAGTGACTACTAAAGTCATAACAATTGCCAGCTGGATTTAACGTGGTAGTGTCCAATTAGACAATAGGTTTTAACCATTTATTTTTCAGTTACTGCCTTCAATTATGCCAGAAAAAGAAGTGCTAACCCATTTATTTCTCACTTATCGCCCTTCAATTATGCCTGAAAATGAAGTGTGACCAGCCTATAATATAATAATACAAGGCACCGATCTTATACAACAAGTTGAATTTAAGACGGTGAAGTGTATATATGCTGTGTGTTCCTGTATCGGGAAAAGGCTGAGAGGAAATAAGGTTCCCTTTGGCATCGGTAGCCATTAGCTAAGTTAATGGCTACTTCAACAGTACTTGGTCAAATTTACTCTCTTATATTTTAACCTTCTTTTAAATTTTCAATGGTAAAAATGTCAAATTAACAAAAATAAGTTAACCACATCAAAAAAAGTTACTTTTTTTTCCCTCCTAAATACAAATTTAGCTAGCTACTCTTATATTTTAACCTTTTTTAAACTTTTAAGGGTAAAAATGTCAAATTAAGAAAAATAAGTTAGTCGCTTCAAAAAAAAGTCAATTTATTTTTTCCAAACACAAATTTAACTTTTTTTTTTTAACTAGTTAAATTTGTTTTCAAATCAAGCGTAATATTCACTGCAATTTGCGTTTGATAAAATTATAGTAAAAGATTGAAGTGGATGTAAGTGATTTGGCAACCACTGTATAAATCTTGTGATTTACTTCATTGTACTTGCTTGGTTTAATTCTGGAATATCCAACCAATATTAGGGTCTTTTACACGCCATAGTTCATACCCGGTTCAAACCGTGCTTCCCCCTTTCCCTGTTAAGAGGGCGTTTAGAACTTCAAAAAATTTTGAAAAAATTTAAAAGTTGACAGGTTTTTAGACTGTAAAAAATTTTAAAATTTTTTGGAACGAGTTAAAATGGTGCGTTCTAATGTATTTTGTCATAATTCAAAAAAAATTATCTAATATTTGTACAAAAAAATTACATAAAACTTCAAAAATTTTCAAGATCATTTACTAAAATTTTGACACGTGTCACTTTATATACTTTTTAACAATTTAATATCAAATCAAATATAAACATTCAACAATCATTACACAATAATTTTAAAATTTACTTTTAAAAACTTTTAGAGATTGTTGAAACTCTGAACACACCCTAAATGTGATCCAAAGACTCTTCAATAAATTTTCACTGCAGACACAGTATTAGATAAATTTATAATCATTGAAAAAGTACACTCTATTTTTCAAAAAAATAAAAAATAAATCAGTATAAATTGTGTTGACTTCGTGATAATTTCACTTTTATACAATAGCAGAGTTACTAATAAATTGTACGATTTTTATATATTTATTCAAGCAAAAGTTAAACTTTTTTTATAAATATTTATTTATTTTAGTTTTATTTTTCTGACTCAATAAAAAAATAAAATTTATTTTTATTTCATTTTGCTACTTTAAAATTTTTTGTTTTTAATTTTCAACCATAAATTCATGTTTCAGAAATAACCTAAATGTTGTATCCTTCTTGAAAAAAAATAAAAAAAAATAAAGAACATTAATATATGGTACCACCCTATATAAGAAAGACAAATCAGGTGTTTAGTTTGTCAAAACTTATCAAAACTTATCAATTTTACTAATTTTTTTAACTTTTTTCAATTAAATTTTACTACATATTATCTTTATGTCAATTTTTTTTTTTACTTTTTTTTTTTTTAACCATCAAAACACTACCAAAGTAATTGATAGACACGGTTCTCAAATGTCTAGGATAGAAGATGTTAGGGGTTCACAAAACGCATGAAAAAACTTGGATATCAAATTACTAACCCGATTTATTAGGGTTAAGTTGGTTGGATTTTTGGCGCATTTGGAGTGATAATGTGAGATTAGTTATGAGATTTATAATTTATGCAGTAAAATAAAAAATAAATAATTTTTAGAAGTTTTAGTATTTTTCACTGTTTTTTAAAATTTTTTCTCACTCCAAATAGAATCTTTATAAGGTCCAATTTGGTTAGACTAAAAATTATTAACACAGTTATGGACCCGTTTGGTTGGTTAAATTTTGGCCAAAAAATACAATAAAGATGGAAAGATATGACATAAAGGTGATAAGTGTTAAAATTTTAATTGGAAGAAAGTAAAAAAAATAATTAAAAATTAGTGAATTTTGGTAAAATTTTGTAGGCTAAATAGGCCTATAATTTACTTTGTATTTTGAGTGGTACCCCAATTACTAATATCTTCTGGTACGTGGAAGTCCGCAGCCGCTATCCTGTACTGGGGTGCGCACAGGACGAAGCACGCTCCAGGACCCTAGCCGGCAAAGGCCCCTGGAGAGTTAACCAACCTAGGCAAGCCCTGGCTGACGGGCACGACCGAGAGGAGGCCATTAAGCACCAGCCATTACAGCGGTAACCCACCTCCCGTGGGGGAGTCGAACCCAGAATCTCGAGAGGCTCAAGCTCTAAGGCGAGCCCGACTTCCACTCAGCCACCCTCGAAGGGGCCCCAATTACTAATATCTTAAATTTGTTTCTTGTGGTCAAAATAGTACAAATCTTCTCAGATTCATTGAAGACCTTATCCCGTTATTAATTAGTCATTTGAGGGCCATCTCTAATTATTAACTCTAGAGGGTCGGATTGTTTGAGTATTCAGTTATAGATTTAACTTATCTAATTAGATATTTGGATGGCAAAAAAAATTAAAAAATTTAGTATAAAAATGACAAATAGTAAAATTTGATTGAAAAAAATTGATAATTTTTTATAACTTGTAGTAAAGTTTGATAAACCAATCACCCCTTGAATTGATCCCATTTGATTTTATAATTTTTTTTACATAAAATATGATATTATATTTTAAAATTAAACCAATTTGAATCGCTTGATTAAAATTGGATTAAGTTAATTCAGTTTCATAAAATAATCGATTTGATTTTTAGTAAAATAACATTACACGTTATAAGATGGAATCAATGATTTGGCTATAAAAGAAGTAGCTAGTTCTTTAATTGTCGTATTTTTTTTTTTTTTTGGTCTTATATAGTTTTTTTAACCAAAATTTATTTTTTTTTTATTTTAGAAGATTTATCTTTTAAGCTTGTTAATCGCATTTGTTAAAAAAAAAAAAAACTCAAAAAATTCACATCTATTTAGATAAAATTTACTCATTTGGATAAAAAAAGTAACAAAAAAATTGTTTTTTTTTCCCTTATTTTTTTAGCTTTCATTCAAAACAAATGCAAATTTTTTAGGTGGTATTTGGTTTACTTTTTTGTTTTCTATTTTCTGTTTTCATTTTATGTGTTAAAAACTTAAAACAAAGAAAATAAAAAATACTCTATTTTCCTTGTTTTGAGATTTTCTTTGTTTTTTGTTAAAAACTCTCAAAATGATTTTTTATCATTTTTCATTTCATATGTAAACTCATTTTTAATTTTCGAAAACAAATTTTAAAAACACAAGTAATCAAATGAATTTTGAGCTGTTTTCCTTATTTTCAAAGGTATAAAATAAAAAATGAGCTCAAAACAGAAAATAAAAAAAAATAGAAAATAGAAAAGAAAAAAATAAACCAAATGACCCCTTAATTTTTTTCCGACGAATATGATTAATATGCTTAAAAATTACAGCGTCTAAAATATTTAAATTTTGATAAGCAAAAGTCATATATCGAAGAAAAAAAACTCACAATTTTTTTAGGGGGCATTTGGAGACACAACTGGTAGTAACTGTTGGCATTTTTATCCAAAGTTGTTAGTTTCAATTTTTGGTGTGTTTTTAGTGAAATAAGTAATAATTTTTTGCAATATTTAGTAAGTTTTACAACTTTGGAATATTTGGTAGCTTTAGCAATTTTTAATAACTATTGACAATTTCTAGCGATTTTTGGGTAATTTTTGTGTATTTGATAAAAATTTTAATAATTTTTAATAATTTTTGAGTGAAACAAATTATTACAGCAGAGTAAAAAAAAGTAATAAAAGTTAATATCCTCTCAAATACCAATTTTATGACTTTTAGATAATTTTTACACAAAATTGTGCATACAACGGGATCTCAAACCCAAGTGAAATTCAAACCGAACCACCTCAAATCAAACACACCAATCGTTACTTAGCCACCAACAAAAAAGAACCTATCGCAAAAGATGCCAGCTGTCAGTCAATTTAAGAGGCAGGAGACCCGTAGGTATGAGAGCGTTTGAAGTTGTAAATAAGATAAAATAAAATAATTTATAAATTTATAATTTATAAAAAGATAAAAGGTAAATATTTTAAAAAAATTTTTAAATTTTTTAACAAATATCTTCACATCACACAAATCTTATATGTTTATTTATCCATTATAATAATAAGTAAAAATTTTTTTAAAGGGCATGCCCTTGTCGTACTTGCTCGAATCACGTGAGCTCATCGGTGGGAATTGGGATTCATCCAAATTAGGGGATGATTCTTTTTTTTTTTTCTTTTTAAATCTATACATATGACAAAGTATTCATTGGCTAATACACTCAAATGCGCAATTTGTTAGAAGGGATGTATAATTTATGGGAAAGGGGTAAGTTCGGTCGGCCTACGGATCAGTGCATGTCCGGTATATTTACGTAATGTTAATTTTAAAATAATAACAAATCATTTAACGATTGTAGTGATGATAAAAATTTATACTGATCATGACGAGTAATGACCAGTTAAATTTCACATATTTCATATATCGAACAGTGCACTGCATCGGACCTCCTCGAATCTATAATTTATACTAGACTACAAGGTTGTGTTTGGTTCGAAAATAATAATAATAATAATAATAAAAGGAAACAAAAGTGTCCGTACTTTTACCATATTTTGATTACTTTATTTATTTTATTTTTTCCAATGTTTGTGAACAATTATGTGTCCAGCTATAATTAATTAATCTCTTTTAACTTCCCTTTTCTTTAATTTCCCTTGTTCTCTCCTAACATAGTGTTTTCCCTAAGATGGAAATATATTATAATTAATTAATCTCTCTTTTTTATCTTCTGGCCCCCAAAACCTACATTATAATGTTTCATTTTTACTAATAATGAGATCGCATTATTATGTCGTGATTTCATTAAATAGATTGGCAATTAATTTTTCTTGAATTGTATTTAACCACATATTTATTTCTTTAGCAGCAAAAAAAAAAAAAAAAGTTGCTTAAAAGATGGGTATTTCCATTAGTTACCAATGATCAATGTATCCAAGCCATTAAGTTTTGAATGACTTAAAATAGGAGACGGAAAATCGTCAACACGAATATGAAATTAATTAAAAAATATATAAATACAATATGAATGTTTTAATTTAAAATTAATACAATTTAATTTGATTTTAAAAATTAGTTAATAATTTAATATGTTCATTAAAATCTAAAATATATAATTATGTATATTAAAAAAATATAAAATTAATAATAATTATTATAAACTATAAATCCAAACACAGTGCGAGTCAGTTGACAGCCCAGGATAAGAGCATATGTAGCTAAATAGGTAAATAATTATTTTATGTATTTACTAACAAATGTGAAAAAAATTATTTGCATGAGACTCTCCAAAGTTACAACTATTTTTGTTTCTACTACAATAACTCTTCATTTCTGCTACTACTATAATAACTCTTTATTTCTACCGAGTTACTGCTCACCAGTAAAATAATTGTTTATTATTTGTTGAAGAAAATAATGGCCTTTATATTGAAAAAGACAATGGGCTCCAATTTTAAAAAATTAATTTTTTTAATTGATAATTAATAAAATGCCTAACATTAGTATAACTTAAAAAAAAATTACTAACTAAAACTAAAATATGTAATTTTTATTAAATAATTTAGCTATCGGTACACTTGTCCTGAATCTCACTTCAGGGTCATCACCACCAGAGCACCATCGCAGCCTCCCCTCACCCAGAAATCGTGGTCTAAACGATTGGGAAATGGGTTGGGATGGCGTGGGTAGGAGTATTATGGCGCATAATGCCCTTTGTGTTTAGTCAAATTACAAGAATTCCATGATATTGTTATTGTAATTTTAGCCAATGACTAAGGGTATAAACAGAATTTTAACGTTAACTTAACCTAACTTAACCCAAATCAAACCAACCGAACCCAACCCAATCCACCCCATTCATTCCCTCCAACTCATGCCCCCCAGTCAAACCCTAAAGTTGGGTGGGGGTTCGGGTGGGCCAGACTCGCCAGAGTCGTCACTTGTCATTGTCATTGTCATTAATAAGCACAAATAATGGCTGTTTCGTCGTGGTCACCGATAGATCGACGGTTGCTGGTTTCCAAACATAGATGTACCAATCTGGACCGAAAGGTAATCGAAATCGGTCCTCTTGCAAGCACTGCTGTTGTGCTAAGAAAAAGTACTCTGTCTGTCCACCCCCAGCACAGAACTCACATCTTCTCGTCTCTCTGCTCATTCGGGTATGCTAAACTAAGCATTCAGTAAACCACAAATTTTTTTATTTTATTTTTCTATTTTTTCAGAGATAATTTGGCTCCAAAAATTTTTACGGAAAAAAAACCAACTTATATAATTTTTTAATTTTTTTTAACTTTCTCCGTCATATAAATTTCTAACTTTTAACAATTTTTCCTAACTTTTGCTAATATCTATATATATATTTTTGGTCATAGGTGGCATCTCTATTAATACTTAATGTTTTAGTTGAATCATTAAATTATGAAAAGAATTACAAAAAATAATTTTTTTTCCTTAATAAATGATGTTTCCTAACATAATTCGTTATCTTTTTTTTGAGTGTTCTGTGTCCTTAATAAAAATCTTATATACATCCTTCTTTTTAGTTTTAATTTTAACGTAATTCGTTATTTTCTTATTAAGTGTTCTGTTCGATACCTGTAACAAAAATTTTTTGAATCTTCCCTTCCTTTTAGTGGGAAAAAAAAAAAAAAAAAATCTCATGCTCCTACTTTTTTACTACCCTTTGTTTTGGGATTCGGAGCACCGGTTTAATATCAAAGATAATTTTTTTTTCTCCCTAGAAGCAATGTTGCTTCCCTCCTACTTTTAATCCGAATGTAATCCATTGTCCTTTTTTTTAGTGCACAGCACCTCCATTGAAGATTCTAGATTTGTCCTTCCTCTTAGTCTTAATTGCAACATAATTCGTTTTCTTCTCTTTTAAGTGCTTGGTCCGCCTAGTGAAAATCCTTAATCCGCCATTTCTTATTAAATCAAAAAAAAAAAAAAAACTCATGCTCCTACTTTTTTTTTTTTTTTTTCTATCCTTTGTTTTGGGATTTGGAGGAGTAAATATCGGTCTTGTAAGTTGTTGAATTAAAATTGAACTGTTCAAAGTAAGTTCAAAAATTTTAAATGAGAATTTTTGAACTTACTTTTACTGGGAGCCATCCAATTTAATCCAACAGCTCACAAGTTCAATGTCACGCGAGATTAGCCTCGTCTCTTTCTTTGTTTTACCATGTTTGAATATCCAAATTTTGTAAAAACAAAATAAAAATTGTTAAATTTTGAATTATTCGGTATTTGGTTTACTCCTTGATGAGAAAATTGGTAAAAATTGGAAAAAAAATTGATGCTGAGCAAGTTGGAGAAAATTAAAAAAAATTGAAGAAAGTTGGAGATTTTTTGAAAAATTTGGCACTCCAATCACACTTACGAAGTTATTTTAAAAAAAATGCTTTTTTTTGTCTTATTTTGGCGCCAATAGCAGAGACTAGGTAGCTGCCATGGTGAAATATTAAATATTAGAATTTGTCTGGTGGTATTTGTTAAAAGATGGGGGATGAGAGAGAAACCTACTAGTTTACTATCCCCATCTTTTCTCTTTGTTGGCTTTCCTTCATGTAAGTATCTTGCAATTATTCCTAGTTATGATTTGGAGCTCAGTTATTTGCCTAATTGAGCTTTCAGATTAGTGCCCAATTAAAGCTTAGCCTGGCCAGACCTGGTCCATGTTTATATAAATACATAACAAGTTAGGGACAACAAATGGAAAGAAATATATTTATAAGTTTGCTAGAATAAGATAAATAAAAAGTAAAGTCTTATACAGGCTTAGTGTATAAAAAATGAAAATAAAAAAATTTTGGTAAAAAAAGAGGATATTAAAGAAAGTTGGAGAAGTTATTCTGATAAGTTATTTAACATTGTCCTAAGTATAATGTAAAAGATTTTAGTGATCTTGTTGAGGATATAAATATAAATTTTAATTTGCAGAAGTAAAAGAGATAGAAAAATATGAAAATTGAGAGAGGTCTCAATGTTTATATAAATATATAACAACTTAGGGATAACAAATGGAGAGAAATATATTTATAAGTTTGCTAGAATAAGACAAATAACAAGTAAAGTCTTGTACAGGTTAAAGTGTTTAAAAAAATGAAAACCAAAAAAATTTGGTAAAAGAAGAGGATATTGAAGAAAGTTGGAGAAATTATTTTGATAAGTTATTTAATGTTGTCTTGAGTAGAATGTGAAAGATTCTAGTGATCATGTTAAAGATATAAATGTAAATTTTAATTTGCAGAAGTAAAAGAGACCGAAAAAAATGAAGATTGAGAGAGGTCTCAATGGTATTCTTATTAAAGTTTGAAAGTGCTTAAGGGATGATGGGATGACTTGGTTGACAAAATTGTTTTACAAGATATTGTATTACTAATAGAATGCCTAACGAATTGAGAAAAGTATCTTAGTACCCATTTGTAAGAATAGATGAAATATTCAAGAGCATAACAACTATCATGACATTAAGTTTTTGAATTTCATAATCAAAGAAATACATGTCTTACACTTTAAAAAAAAATGGCCATGTGGTTAGTTAATGGAGAATCCAAAACAGATCGATGTTCACAGAAGGTCTATATTGTAACAAATTAAAAATACAATGATGTATTTGTTATCTAACTATTTATTTGAGTTTTACCAAGGGTTGGATAGAACAGCTTGATTCGAGAGTTTGTGCCGGAAGGCACTGGGATAGGCCAAGACAAGCAGCGTAAACCTTAATGACCTGATAATTTTTTTTTTTGGTACATAATATATCAAAGTTTGAAAAGGAGTTGTGAGTTGAACCCAGAATGTATGATTTTAGTGGAAGAAGTTTTAATCACTTTCCTTGATATATATATATATATACATATATATATATATATATATTTTTTGTCACATGCTGGTGTTAACTTTGAATATGACGACACCCAATTGACTCCAAAGCATTGGCACTCTGCGTGACATTCGCGGTTTGCTTAGTAATATATTATACATTAAGAGACCTTCTCTAGAATATGCTCTGGAATATTATACATTAATCAGCTACCTTAATTTGTTGCAGCATGCACGAATTATTCCAAGCATCTTCATTAATCCTTGTTGATGATACCAAGAGAAAGCTGAAATGTTACATGTTACCTTGGACATCACCAACTCTATTTGAATATATCTCCATCTTATATTTTTGTCCCTCTTAATACAAATTCTCGCTTTGACACTTTTCTCTTTATTTATGTGCTGCTTCTTTTTGGTTGCTTCGGTGGGTATTTATAACTGCTATTAATTGAAAGTCCTATCTAGTTTTCTTACCTGCATTCTCACATAACAAATTTTTTTTTTTTTTTGGGTTTGTTATCCTTTTAGTATGAAACTTTTCTCTCAGCCAAGTGGGTTCAGCTCATATATGTTAACAGTTGAACATATTTTTAAATGATGCTTGCCAGGGATAAATTCTAAGAAAATTAATTAAATGATCGATAATTCGATATCAGAACTAAATTTGATGGACCATTTCCAATGGAGCTTACTCCATGGGAAACGCAAGTTAATTATTACTGTGACTACAGAAGTACACAACCCTATTTGGATGCAGATTGCAACCGCAACACTTGGGGGTGGACCTTTTCCTTCTTCCTTCACCGTAGAAGTTGTAATTTGCATTGTTCCTAGCTTTGCATGTTTGCTTCAAAGCTGTCTAGTCACCTAAACCCAGCAAACTTAGTGGCTTGACATGGTTAATTTTTAGTTTCCATGCTCTCCTATTCTATTGACTTTGTTTGTATTATATTAATGTGCATGTATATTTGCTGTATTGGACTAATTTGCTTGAAACTCAAGATTAGTTCAGTTTCATTCATGAACAAATAATTTATCTATATACAAAGATTATTGCAGAAATTGACATTACTTGGATCAAACAATTGCAGCATAAAGGCGATAACAAATCTAGAAGGAGAGTCGTTACAGATTCAGAGGGCTGCAAAGATGGGGAAAAATAGTGAAAACAGTGAAGCAACAAGGTGAACGGCTATTACAATACACACTTGAATTAATTCCTTTTTTTTTTTTTGGGTTCATTTGACAAATAGAAGCAGATTGATTATATAGATGCGATTGACTTGTTGCCATTAATTTATAATATGTATGGTAGGGTCGCGTTGGTTACGGGGGCGAACAAGGGCATTGGACTGGAGACTGTTCGGAGGCTTGCAATGTCAGGTGGCGTGACGGTTGTGTTGACGGCCAGGAATGAGAAGAGGGGAATGGATGCCGTAGCCTCACTCCAAAACTCTGGCTTGTCTAATGTACTTTTCCATCAGCTTGATGTTCAAAACCCACAAAGTGTTTCATCCTTGGCTCAGTTCATAGCAAACCAGTTTGGAAGGCTAGATATTTTGGTACGTAATATTCATAAATAGAGAGCTTAATTTGCCTTTTTTTCCCCCTCCTTTTAATCAAGCAATCAAAGTGCGTATCCGTCCATATTAACACATATATTCACACCACACAGAGATGCAAACAGTAGCAGACCCAAAAACTCTGACTGAGATACCGAGCCGATAATTTATGGGATTCTAGCAAAACTTTAAAAATTTAAGGTAGCGTGGCCCGTGCCTTAAACGATATCACTTGGAACAAGTACGTCGAACAAAAACTAAAACTCGTGCGGTATGCTTGTACTGTAAAATGCAGTATGATAGAAGACAGTGGTCATATTATTAAAATAGTGTTGCATATAAAAGTGACTTATTTAACAAAAAAAAAAATTAATGAAATGCTATTTGATACAAATCTTTAATTATTATATTTTTATAAAAGTTTAAATTTATTAATTATTATTATGTAATTTGTTATCAATTCACTATTTTCAGAAGTCTTTTCTAATAAATATACAACATAAGTATAATATATAATATATTTGAATTGTCAAAATTAGTGTATTGAAATATTAGTTTCTCACATTCTTGAATATCATTTTTGGTAACTATAATACTGTATCCAAACCCGTATATATGTACATATGTTTATTCTTGTGCATTAGTTTAACATCTATGCAATTACATACGTTTAGAGTGAAGTCATTGCCTTGATTAACTGCTGCTTAGTGCTTTAGTTTCATCCTAATTTTTCTCTGAACTTTGGATCCCATTACATGTTCACAATCTCCCTCCTCTCTTGGTCCAATAACCATATATGCACTATCTATGAACCACCCCAGGCTATTCATCAAGTGTATGCATGCAAGCAAAGAGGCATCTCTCTCAAATTGACCCTTCGCCGCACCTTCAATCTGAAGATAATTTAAAGCTCAAGAAGAATGTTCCAAAGGCAAAACAAAAGTACATATAATATTGCTTATGGAGAGGATTCGCTGATTATATACATAGACACAGGCTACATAAAAATCATATATATATATATATATATATATATGTATACATATATATAGTGTTCCTTATGGAAAGGAGCAATAACCATAAACAAATTAACATATAATTTACTTGTTCAGGTAAACAATGCTGGAGCTTCTGGAGTGATGGTTGATGTGGATGGTTTAAAGGCATTAAATATAGATCCTGAATCTTGGGTATATGTGTAATTTAAGCTACATACATGGTGTTTGTACATTTCTCTGTTATACAGACATATATACATATATGTGCGTGCGCGCACGCGCACTTATGCACTTAAAGATATATTGCTTTCAACTGCAGCTCTCTGGAAAGGTGGCCAACATAGTTCAACCAGTGATAAAAACAACCCAGGAGACAGCAGAAGAATGCTTGGACACAAATTATTATGGCTGTAAGAGAGTAACCAAGGCTCTTCTTCCGCTATTAAAGCTTTCCCCTTCAGGAGCTAATATAATAAACGTCTCCTCTTGCCGAAGTGAATTAAAGGTAAGAAGATCATTCGTCCATCATCAAACATCTTTTGATAAGAATTTTTTTTTCTTTTTTTTTTTTTTAAATGCTGCTATAGTTGTGTTTTATAATTAAAAATAAATCATAAATGCATATACTAAACTCTTCTTTATGCGACTTTATATTCAAAGTTCTAAACCCAAGTGCAATTTGCTTGTGATCATACATGATGACATTTTGAGAGTAAAACTCACAAAAAATGAATGTAGTGAGTTTATATTATATCAACTCTTCTACATATAAAAATATATGTTATTTATGTTGGATATTTGATACTTCGATAAAAAGACTTGGGTAAAGTATGATATATATTTCATATATAACTGACTATTCACATACAAACATATTTAGCAATTTAGTCTTAAAACATAATCATGCAAATAATTAAATACTTTAATGATATCTTGTAAATACCATATTATCTTATAAAATAAAATGATTATATTTAATATATGAATATTTTTTTTTCCTATATTCTTGAATAAAAAAATTATTATGTTTGACTTTTAGACAAGCACTTGTATCCCATACTTGTATCCAAATCGATGTAACATAGTAATGACTTCTTCTTTGAGAAACAAAACATAGAAAATGAAGATTTTGCTATTTTCCATCGAATATTTTAGTTGTTATGGTGGCATTGCTTCATACCACCCAGTTCCCATGGATCAATATCCGAAATTAACAGCAGCTCACTTCAATAACAAGTTTCCCATAGCAAATTGTATTTATCATATATATTAGGAAAAACCAGTGCAAAATGGATTTACTTTCTCCTTGTTAATGCGCAGCGGATCCCTAATGAGGAGATAAGAAAAGAACTGGGGGACATAGACAAACTGACAGAGGAGAAGATCAACGGGATAGTAGAAAAATTTTTGCGCGATCTGAAGCAAGGTGAGGTCGAAGCAAACGGATGGCAGAAAATGCTGCCTGCCTACAGCGTGTCGAAGGCGGCCCTGAACGCGTACACCAGAGTTGTCGCAAAAATGTACCCGGAAATGCGAGTCAACTGCGTGCATCCGGGATATTGCGATACCGATCTGAATTGGCACACAGGCCCCCTGCCAGTTCAAGAGGGAGCAGAAGGTCCTGTGATGCTGGCTCTTCTGCATCCTGGAGGTCCTACGGGTCTCTATTTTGATCAGACCCAACCAGCTGAGTTTTGATCTTCTCATGACCAAAGTTTGCTCTTGGTTTCTTCTCCAACAGTGCAAAGAAAGACTTAGGTTTGTTCAAAAAATTAAAACTTGATCATAGTTACAGTTCAGGAAGAGGGGTTGGCACCCTCACTATCAAGGATCCTTTGTTGTAGTGTGTTTGATGTTTTCATGTTTTGCAGAATGAATAAAGATGCACAACAGAGTGTTGGAATCAGTTTTATCATTTTATCCCACGGGCGAATGTATGAAGATGGTCCCATGTAGTACAATGAGAATTGTTCCCAACAAGCTCATAATGTCTATGATTGTACGTTTATTATCTATAAAAAGAAGTTTAAATCCTGGGAACAATTTATTTGTGTCAAAGGGTGGTTAATATAACTATCCACAATGTAGATATGTATTAATGTATATAATTGGTGCTGAAAATATATATGTATATGCATATATAGTTAAACTAGTATTTATGAAACAGTATTTTCCAATATTATTTCTGCCAGCCCGTGGATGCCCGTATTGATAGCCTTAGATGTAACATGCCATCAACTCTTGTTTTCTAAATTACTGGAGAATGCTTTGCAATAATTCTATTCCTATGTACAATTAAATTACAAGAAAATCATTATTTTGTTATTGTAATTTCATCCAAAGATGAAGGGTAAAAGAAGATTTTTAACCTTAACTTCACCCAACCCACCCAATCTCATTCCCTCCCATCCACGTCCCACGGGTGGGGTTCCGGCCAATTAACAATTATTATTATTAAATTTATTTATTTATTATTTTGCTTATCATTATTATTCCGAACTTGTTAATTTTTTTTTATTTTTTGGGTTAAAATTCTAAACTCCTCTTCTCCCAAACTCGTTAAACTCAATTAAGCACAATTGATCAGATTACATGGAAGTCATTTTCACAAATCCATTCAAAACTCGTTTTGTAATAAAATCTAAAAAAATTAGTGACAAAAATATTAAATTTATCAAATTGAACAAACTTATTGGTCGACCTCCAAGTTTAACACATGGTTTCATTCATTAGGGTCATTATCCACATATATTTTTTTGCTAACTCCATCAACAAATAAAATACAACTATTGTATTGAAGAGAAATAATTACAAAGATACAAGTTTACGTTAAAAGAAATTAATTAAATATTTCGACATCCAATTCAGTGACAATATTTCAAAAGAAAAAAAAAATATTAAGAAAGGGGAGTAAGTTCCAATACCAATATACAAATTGCTGATCAAAGTAATATTACTTTTGAATACAATAGATCTAAATTAATCTAGGTTTAACAAAACCAAATAAACCTAGGCAAGTGAGTGATAAATATCACTTAAGGCAAAAGTCATACAAAATTTCATAAATAACCCTAAACCCAAGAATTTAAGTAATTTTATTTAAAGATAAAATTATCATTATATGAGTATATATTATAATAAATAGGTATTTAACGAGTACTCTAAGATACCGGTACCATATAAGCATAAATGACTATTATAGGGCACCATACATGCAAATTTCAAATCCATCCCAAACTTGCATTGATATTAAATTTTAGGGTAAATTACACCTCCCTTCCTTTAACATTTAGATAATTATACTTAGCACTAATAACATTTAAAAGTTACACTTGTCTTTTATTTTGAAATTATGTTAATATTAGCCCCCGTTTATCGTTAAAACTTGATAGAACATGTTAAAATAACTAAAATATTAAGTGTTTTTTTTATTTTATCTCTCATTTTATCATATTTTCGTTAGTTTTATTTACAAAAGCTCTAAAAATAAGCCAAAAAATGTAAAAATAAAAAAAAAAATTTAAAAATTTTTATAAAGAAAATTAACGAGACGTAAGAGAAGAAGTAAATCGACCGTTGCTTGGTTTCCAAATCCCAAACGAAGATGTACCAAAGTCGACCAAAAGGTGATCGAAATCGGTTCTCACAAAAGCACTGCTGTTGTAGTAAGAAGAAATGCCCTATCTGTCCAACCCCAAAACAGAACTCACATCTCCTTCTCATCTATGATCTGCTTATTCGGGTATGCTAAGCTTTGCACCCGGTACACTGCAAATTTTTTTTTTTTTTCAACTTTTATGTAGTTATTTAAAAAAAATAATAATAACAATGAATTTTTTTGTCTTATTTTGGCGTCAATAGCAGAGAGTAGCTAAAAGGTGCATTTGGTGTTTTAAACAACACTGATAATCTCTAAAAATTATTCACTATACGAATTATATGAATTATATGAATTCATAAATTATCTTACTTTTTATCACTTCAAACGTAAATGTTAGAATTTGTCTGTGGTATTGGTTAAAAGATGTTTGGGGGTGGTGACTATTGGTTGATAACTTGTCCTGATAATTAAAAAAATAATAATAATAACAATGAATTTTTTGTCTTGTTTTGGCGGCAATAGCAGAGAGTAGCTAGCTACAACAGTGAAATATTAAATATTATATTTTGCCTGTGGTGGTATTGGTTAAAAGATGGGGGGGGGGGGGGGCGGAAGGGGATGACCAAAGGGTGCTATTTGGTTTATTACTTGGTCCTGATAATTATTCTCTTTTTCTTTTGGTACATAATTTATCGAAGTTTGGAAAGGGGCTGTGAGTTGAACCCAAAACATATGATTTAGGTGGAAGAAATTTTATTTTCACTTTCCTCGATAATTGTTTATTTTTTTTCCCATCTTGGTGTTAACTTTGAATTTGACAACATCCGATTGAGTTCAAAGCATTGGCACTCTGCGTGACATTCATAGTTTGCCTACCACCATGTCTTACCCACATATTCGTACTAGCCAACCATTTTTTTTTTTGGGGGGGGGGGGGGGGGGAAGAGAAGTTTTAAATAAGAGACCTTGTCTAGAGTTTGTGCTGGATTGTTATACATTAATCAGCTACTTTAATTTGTTGTGGCATGTTGGAATTATTCCAAGCATCTTCACTTCTTCTTGATGATACCAAGAGAGCTGAAATGTTATATGTACCTTGGACAACACCAACTCTACTTGAATACATCTCCGTCCTATTTTTCTGTGTCCCTCTTAATACAAATTGGTTTTGACATTTTTCTCTTTATTCATCTTGCTGCTTCTTTTGGCTGCTTCAGTGGATATTAATAATTGCTACTAATTGAAAGTCCTATCTATTTTTCTTACCTGCATTCTCACATAACAATATATATATATATATATATATATATATATATATATTAATTTGTTATCCTTTTAGCATGAAACTTTTCTCTCAATCAAGTGGGTTCAGCTCATAGATGTTAAAAGCTGAACATAGTTTTGAATGATGTTTTCCAGAGGGATAAATTATTAAAATGATCGATAATTTGATATCAGAATTAAATTTGATGTACCGATTCCATTGGAGCTTACTCCATGGGGAACGCAAGTTATCGCTGTGACTAGAGAAACACATATCCTTATTGATTTGGATGCAGATTGCAACTGCAACACTTGTTATCACTGTGACTATAGCAATACACAACCTTATTTGGATGCAGATTGTGACTGCAACACTAGGGGTGGACCTTTTTCTTCTTCCTTCAGCATAGAAGTTGTAATTGCATTTCCCTAGCTCATATGTTTGCTTCAAAGTTGTCTAGTCACCTATACTTGGCAAACATAATGGCTTGACATAGTTAATGTGCATGTATAATTGCTGCATTAGACTAATTTGCTTGAGACTCGAGATTAGTTCAGTTTCAATTCTATTTGTGATATATATACAATTGTCATGTATATATCACAAAATGCTATTTTTGACCTTGTTTGAGGACAACAACTTGATCAGCTCATAAACGATGTTCTTCAAAGGTTGTCTTAAATCATTGATTAACTGTTAGAGCTAAGCTCTTTTGTCTTAATCAAAAGTCTTTTAGCTTTACAAGCTAGGCTCGTCTTATCTCTTTGCATACGTGACTTGGCTAAGACATTTTATGGTGGCTTTTGTTTTGTAAACTCTTAAATTGTGGGAAAAAAAATTAATGTTTGATGTTATTGATGCATCAAACTAAGATATTTTGGTTTATATAGTTGTGGTCAAATGTTATTTTGAGTGTTTTCAGTTACTTTGTTAACAGTAAGTTATAAAGTAATAGCTGACAATTCATCAATTTGGCCCTTTTGATTTTCTAGGTTCACCGGTGCTTCTAATTTATCATGAACATACGGTTTCGTTCATGTACAAATAAATTATCTATATACAAAAATTATGGCAAAAATTGACATCACTCGGATCAAAATATTGCAGCATAAAGGCAACAACAAATCTAGAAAGAGAGTCATCACAGATTCAAAAGGCTGCAGATATGGGATAAGTAGTGAAAACAGTGAAACATCAAGGTGAACTGCTATTATAATACATACATGAATTGATTCTTTTTTTTTTTTTTTTTTTCCAGTTCATTTTACAATTAGAAGCAGACTGATCATATAGATGTGATTGATTCGTTGCCATTAATTCATAATATGTATGGTAGGAGGATTGCAGTAGTTACGGGGGCAAACAAGGGCATCGGACTGGAGACAGTTCGGAGGCTTGCAATGTCAGGTGGCGTGACGGTTGTGTTGATGGCGAGGAATGAGAAGAGGGGAATGGAAGCTGTAGCCTCACTCCACAACTCTGGTTTGTCTAATGTACTTTTCCATCAGCTTAATGTTCAAAACCCAGAAAGTGTTTCATCCTTGGCTCAGTTCATAGCAAACCAGTTTGGAAGGCTAGATATTTTGGTAGGTAACATTCATAAATACACTGCTTAATTTGCCCTTTTCTTTTTTTTTTTTTTTTTCTCATTTTAATCAAGCAAGCGAGGTGCATATCCGTCCATATTAACTTTGGATCCCATTACATGTTCATATTTGCCCTCCTCTCTTGATCCAATAACCATGCACCATCTATGAACCAACCCCAGACTACCCATCAAGTGTATTTATATAAGCAAGGAGGCATCTCTCTCAAACTGACTCTTTGCCGCAGCGTCAATCTGAAGATATTTTGAAGCCCAAGTAGATTGCTCCAAAGGCAAAACCAAAGTATATATAATATTCCTTATGGAGAGGCTTTGCAGATTATACACATAGACACTGGTTATATATTTAACATCATATACATATATATAGTATTATTCCTTATGGAGTGGAGCAACCATGCTCAAATTAACGTATATTACTTGTGCAGGTAAACAATGCTGGAGTTTCTGGAGTGATGGTTGATGTGGATGGCTTAAAGGCATTAACTATAGATCCTGCATCTACGGTATGTGTAAGCTACATATATAATGTTAGTACATTTCTCTGTTATACAAATATATACTCAAACGCATGTATATATGCTTTCTTTTTTAATCAACATAGCTAAGGTAATTATGCACTTGAAATATATTGCTCTCAACTCCAGCTCTCTGGAAAGGTAGCCGACTTAGTTCTACCGTTGATGAAAACAACCAATGAGACAGCTGACGACTGCTTAGACACAAATTATTTTGGATGTAAGAGGGTAACCAAGGCTTTTCTTCCGCTATTAAAGCTTTCCCCTTCAGGAGCTAGTATAGTAAATGTCTCCTCTATCCGAAGTGAATTAAAGGTAAGACCACATTTGTCCATCATCAAACATTGTTTGGTAAGAAAAAAAAAAAAAATTTTTTTCAAATGCTAATGTAGGTGTGTTTTATAATTAAAAATAAATCATAAATATATATACTAACCTATTCTTTACGCCCCTTTATATTTGCAATTCTAAACCCTTGACAAGTTATAATCTGCGTGTGACCATACCTAACTTTTTGAGAGTGAAACTCGCGAAAAATGAACATAGCGAGTCTATATTATATGAACTCTACTAAACATATATTAATATATGATGTATCGTGTCAGATACTTGACACTTCAGTAGAAACACTTGAGTAAAGGATGATGTATATATTCTATACATAATTGAATATCCATATTTAGCAATTCAATTTTAATACATTATTATGCAAATAATTAAATACTTTAATAATACCTTGTAAATATCATGTTATCCTATAAAATAAAATAATTATATTTATTATATGAATATTTTTTGCCCCTATATTTTTGAATAAAAGAATTAATAAATTCGACTCTTAGACAAGTTCTTACATCCCCATACTTATAACCAAGTCCATCTAACATAATAATGGATTTTCGATTCCCACTTACTTTTCCAAGAACAAAACATAGAAAATGAAGATTTTGTTATTTTCCATCATTCATTTTAGTTGTTATGGTGGCATTGCTTCATACCCAGTTCCCTGACATGGATCAAGATCTGAAACAACTGCTCACTTCAATAACAAGTTTCCCGTAGCAAATTGTTGTCGTCATATTACGAAACCAGGGCAAAAAGGTCTGACTTTCTTCTTCTTGTTGCGCAGCGGTTCCCTGATGAGGAGATAAGAAAAGTACTTGGGGACATAGACGCACTGACAGAGGAGAAGATCGACGGTACAGTAGAAAAATTTAGGCGCGACCTGAAACAAGATGAGGTCGAAGCTAACGGATGGCAGAAAATGCTGCCCGCTTACAGTGTATCGAAGGCGGCACTGAACGCGTACGCCAGACTTGTCGCAAAAATGTGCCCGGAAATGCGAGTCAACTTCGTGCATCCGGGACATGTCAATGCTTATATCAATTGGCACACAGGCCCGGAGCCAGTCGAAGAGGGAGCAGAAGGTCCTGTAATGCTGGCTCTTCTGCATCCTGGAGGTCCTACTGGTTCCTATTTTGATCGGACCCAACCAGCAGAGTTTTGATTTCCTGATGACCAAATTTTGCGCTGTTGGATCTTCTCCAACTGTTGCAAGAAAGATTTTGGTTTGCAGAATAATAAAACTTGACCAAAGGTCAGCTCACTAAGATGGGATAGCACCCCCACTATCGGGGATTCGCGTTATCCATTTTTATTTTTTCGATATTTTGCAAAATGAATAGAGATGTACAACACAGAGTTGAAATATGTTTTAGCATTTCATACCACAAGCAAATATATGAAGATAGTGCCATGTAACACAACAAAAATTGTTCCCAAGAAGCTCATAGTGTCAGTGACCGTACATTAATTATCTATAAAATGAAGTCCAAACGTTGGGAACAATTTAGGGCCTCTTTGAAGTTTTACAAAATTTCATACAACTTACAAACTTCTATAAAACTTAAATTTTTTTTTCACTGCACAAATTACGAAAATATAACTTTTACAAATTTGTACCAACTTCAAACGTCCCGTCATTTATGCTAAAGAACCGTCCATAAAAATATCCACAATGTGAATATATACCGTATAGAATTGGTGCCCAATATACACACATATATATAACTAAACAAGCATTTGTGAAACAGTATTTTCCAATATTATTTCTGCCAGCCCATGGATGCGCTTATTCATAGTCTTTAGATGTAAAATGCCATCAACTCTAGTTTTCTCAATTACTGGAAATGCCAAGGAAAACAAATACACAGCCACCTGATCCGAAACCATTCAGATTAAATTTTACAGCGCTTAAATTTGGCGAGTGTCAAGAATTCCTACCTCAAATTCACATAGAACGTTTCACTTTTCATACCAAATGGGGAAAAACAACAAGCTTACGTTGCCAATACACCACCTGCAATGCCTGACAATATTTCTCCCAAAAAAAAAAAAAAAAAAATTTGCCTACAGCATAAATAGAAACACCGAGCACATCAGCATTGAGTTCACGTCATCTTGGATCATTAAATGAAAGGCTGAAAACTCAGCTCCGAAGGTAGGACTTGGAAAAGTACAGTAAGTTGACCTACAGAAGTTGACTTTTGCAGTCAGCGCAGTTCTATGCCCAGCACCAATGTTAAACCTATAAACTCCTGTAGTCGATCACCGTGACTTCATCTTCTGGTGCATCAAGGTCTTGATAGCTGCACCACATACATGCAAGTTTAGTCACATGCATAAGAAGCGATGCCTAAAATCAACAGAGAGAATATAACCTACAACAGATAGGCCGGGGAGAGCGATTTAAGGAAAAATAAATAAATAAATAGTTCAATAAACAGCATTAGATTCTTTTACTAGAAGATAAAAAAGGAAAGGTATTACTATATTTTTTTTTTCCATTATGTCAGAAACAACAGTACAGGATGGCTATGCGCCTGCAGTTTAAGTCCATCAATCCAAACGACCATCAAAGTCAGCTTAACCACGTTTACCTCTCTAGGTTCTGTGAAGACACTAAAAAAAAATTGAATGACTCGAGAGAACAACCATCAATGTCAATTTGATTTCATAAACATGGAAGATATCATATGCTTGGGTGTAAAGAATATTACAGGAATATGCAAATCCCAATCCTTATCCCAGATGATGAAAATAGTAATATTCTTGAGTTAAATACCGAATGCAAATGGAGCGATTATTTGGCAACATTCCATGACCAAAAGGATGTCAATAGAACTATGAAATTCTATAAAAGAAAATTTTTAAGACATATCACGACAGAGGTACATGTTGCAAAGTCAACTTGTTGCCTTCATCTTATTTGGGCCTTCCATTGGATGCTTCATTCAAGAACAAGATTATTTGGGAAGCAGTGATAGAGAGGTTTCAGAAGAGGATGCCAGGGGTAAAGCAGAAACTCTTATTTGAAGAGGCGAGGGTGATGTTGATTAAAAGCATCATGATAAACTTCAAAGGAACTTCTTATAAGGCGGCATTGAAGATGGGTTCAAGTACCACTAAGTAAATTGGAGGACAGTGTGCCTACCCATTAGAGAAGGCTTCAAACAATTCAGTGAAGCTTTATTATAAGGATGTTCATGTTGAAAGGGGGGGATCGATTATGGCAGAGACTAATTTCTTCCAAATATGAGGTCTTTTTTTTTTTTGGTGTGGGGAAAAAAAAAGTTTTTTTTTTTTTGGGGGGGGGGGGGGGGTTTGGGGTTGTTCTTGGGTTTTTTGGGTTAGGTTGTGGAAAGGTGTTAGAAAGAAGTGGGAAGGGTTTGGTCTTTATCTTTGATGGTGGGAAGGGGTTACAGGATTGAGTTTTGAAGTCATAATTGGACTCCTTTGGTAAGATTAAGGACTTGGATGATTTTGACAAAAGATAAAGAAGCCTCGGTGGCAGATTACTTGGAATATGAAGAAAATAATTAAATTTGGAACATCACCCTTTGGAGGAACCTATTTTTTTCGGAATTGGAGTGATTTGTTACTCTTCTAAAGTTTCTACTTCCCCTGAAGACAATAGAGGCGAATGGTAGGGTGGATTAGACTCTCACCAAATCTGGGGATTTTGAGGTAAAATCCTTCTTTAAGTCCTTGATGAGGAGGAGAGTCGAGTTGTTCTCATGAGGAAAGTTTAGAAGGCTGGGGTGCCAAAAAAGTGGCTTTTTTTTCCTGCGTGGTATTTGGCAAGCAGAAGAATTCTCATTATGTTATCTAACAAATGATGTTTGTGCAAGGAAGGGGGGTGGGTAATTGATCATATGTTCATTCATTTTCAATGGGTTAAGGAATTACGGATGTGCTCTTATATATTATTGGTTTTCAATAGCCGTTTCCAAAGGAGTCAGAGATTGTTATATTCCTGGTGGGGCGTTAAGTCAAGTTTGTCAAGGAGGAAAGCTAGGCATGTGGCTCCTTTTTGCATTTTTTTTGCCTAATTGGGAGGGAGAAAAATTGAAGAATTCTTCAGGGGATAGAATCGTCGTTATTCAAATTAAAAACCTTTTATTTTGTCTACGACATAGTTGGTTGTTGGGGGATCCGGATTTAGATTCTTTCATGAATATTTTAAAGCCGCTATTAGTTTAGTATGTCAATATGTTTTGTATACCTGGGTGGCATTTCCTTAAAAATTTTATTTTAATAAAATTTTATTCATTCATAAAAAGTTTAAAAAAAAAATAATGACTTCATAACCCACCCTTTAAATCCTAATTCATACTAAAGTTTAACAATTTCATCCTAAGAAACACAATCACTTCTAATTTTAGAAGTTCGAACTTAAAATTCCAATTTGTTCACAGATAGAACACATTAAAACTTTACGTTCACACTTACCTTTCAATATCTATAATAAAAAAAGGTTTTCTCATTATTCTGCATAAACAAAAACTTTAATGTATTTATAATAAATAAATCATAATTATTTTAATGTATATAAATACAAATAAGAGATGTAATTATTATCATGCTCCTATCACATGGTCCCCTAACTTCTTAAATATTTGTTCCGTCATATATAATTTATGTAAAGAAGAGGAAGATCCAAATAGATTGTAAAGAAAATTTTATAGCCACTGATATGCTTATAAGAAATTGAAAGCACCCTTTTATTCCCAGAATCCAATTCAATTTCAAGTATATCCTAAATAATATCCATATGATATATTCAAATCTTTGTAGCTTTTGGACAAATATACCTATGTCCTAGGGTCTAGGGTTCAAGATTCCATGCCGGATGGACCCACAAGTCCATGTAGCACATTAACTAGACAATGTAATTTGAAAATAGCATGCACTCTGTAGCTCATACTTGATTTGCCACATGATAGTATTTCACATCAAATTCAAAAGTAAATTTCAGACTCCCCTATGCCTTGTTAAATAAGCTTGTCTGAAGTTTATGACAATACGAATAATTCATTCTACTATTACCCAGCTAAAATTTAACATAGCAATGTGCGTTTTCTACCTTACTCCAAGAATGATATTACACGCATATTTTGATCATCTTTCCTCTTTAGACAAATTTCTATAAATTGAAATAAGTTAAACAACCAGTGCTTAAAAAGAAGCACACCATGCATAGAAGCTTTGCTTGTGTAGACAGACAGAAGACTGAAAAAAATAAAGCAGAATATAATTAATTAAAATGCATCTGTCAGTAACTTTGTCTTGATTTTGTGATATCATCATCCATAAACTTCAAGAAATACTAAAATGTGGTTATGAATCATTTTGGCTGCCCAACAAATTTTGAAATTAAAGAACAAGGTAAAATAGAAGCTCAAACAAACCATTGATTTTGACAATTTTAGGTCTAGAACTTGCCTTCTTAAACGACGAGGGTCCTGACGAAATGCTTGAGGTAAAGCAATGATTGGGGCTGGCCCAGATCTCCCGTTTCTACCACCACCTTCAAAAGGAGACGGTCCTCCTTGCTCTCTCAGCATCTGCATCGCAAATTCAGGAGGGGCTGGGACAAATGGCCCCAATGGACTGGAATAATACCATTATATTAGTTCTACTGACGAGGGGAAAAAAATAAAAAATAAGAATAAAAAAAGTTCCAACTGCCATCAAACAAAGGCAAGGCAACACCATAGAACAAACTATAACTCACCCAGCACCAGGAACGGGCATAAGTACAGGAGGAGGGGGTATATCTGAAGGGAAAGCAGGAGGAACATGTATTCCTTGTCCACCAAAAGAATCAAACATTCGTTCATCTGGATTGCCTCCAACTTGACCGTCATCATTGGACTGGAAATCCATCGACTGTGGCTTCTCTGACCTATCATATCTTTCACTCCCATTCTCTCTATTATCACGCTCTCTACGGCTGCCACGTTCATCTTTCAATCGGTTATCCAAGCCTGGCCTACGCCTTAGTGGCTTCTCCTTCTGCAGAGATGATGGATATCAATTATCATTATAGCAACAATAAAGATAGATAAAGAAATAACCAAATATCATACCATTACACAGGATACAGAACAATGAGCATATTCTATAAATCGCATAACACAATTCAAAGTAAATATCAACAACTCCAGAAGAAATCTAAATACAAAAACGTGCTGCTATGCATAAAAACACCATACATGCTATGATAAGCTGTATACAAATAACTCGAAGCAGCAGCAAAATACTAGGCAGATCAAACACAAGTGAGATAAACTTTCACCTTTTTGGCAAATATTAAATTTTAGAAATTAATGACAAGCAATTGATACCAGCAATTGGGTGACAAATGAAATTAGGCAGTATAAATTTTTACAACTCAATGCATGTAAAGAGCCTACACGTCTTTAGCCAA
The DNA here is from genome assembly GCA_019916065.1 of Vitellaria paradoxa. NCBI lineage: Eukaryota > Viridiplantae > Streptophyta > Magnoliopsida > Ericales > Sapotaceae > Vitellaria > Vitellaria paradoxa. The sequence continues at coordinate 11,869,587 of CM034238.1, forward strand.
CTTCAATTTACAATAGTCACCACCAGGTTATTTTAATCAACCATAATTTCTTTCAATGTTCACCCAATTCATAATGCATAAATAACACTGAAACAGATTCAACTAGGTTATCAATCCCTAAAGAATCAAAATTTTTGTTTCAGCATAAGGTTTGGGTTAGCACAGAAATGGAAACATCTAGGAAAGGTTAGGAAATGTTAAAGTGCGGCACAAAAATATTATAGAAATGTTTAGCACTATAACTTGAAATCTATCAGATTCATGTCATCTCCATGTTAAATTTCTTCATAAATCATCTAACATAACCTGTGTAAATTACCTGACAAAGTGCTTAGGGATGCAATCACATTTAAACATTAAAAGTAAAAGATGTAAGAGCTATTGCGGAATCTGACAAGCTAGAATGTGATGTAAATCATTTCTTAGAGTTCTATCTCAGGTGCTACACTCCAGTATGGCAATTAAAAAAATGCTACAAAACACTTAACTTGTCATCAGGCCTTAAAAGATGGCAACTTTTAAGCTGGTTATAACAATTCCCCTACAGAAGGATGCACTATAAACAGGCAGGTTTCTCCAACCTAAGCATAAGTGAATGATATACATGCATAAGTTATTGAATCATACCGGTATAGAAGGCTGCATAACAGGAGTCCCACCAGGTGCATCTGCATCGCTGTTACGAAATTAAGGTAGTAATCACTGTTTACTAGAATTAACATACACAGAAAACAAAATGGTTAACAGGAATCAATACATACTTCATGTAGTTCTGGAAATACAAATCTTCACGCACTTTAGAAGTGAGCTCCATCACAAGGTCTGGATGTTTCAGCTTTAAATGCTTATGGACAAACTCAGCAGCATGGAAAAGCTTTGTGCAACCCTTGGCTCCACAACCATACTTCCACCCATATTTCTCATCCCTAATTTTTCGGACATAGGGGTCTAAAGCTTCAACAGCAGCCACATCTATCTTTTCCTTAGCAGTCATTACTTCCAAGGGATCCTGACCAGTCAGTCTCTCTTGCCAATGAGACTCCAGTTTCTTTTCCCACTCAGCCCCATTATTAGGTCCATCAAAACTCTTTCCATCTACTCTCACGTGCCGTAGACCCTTGGGTTCACTTGTTTCAACCAGTCCATAATAATCCACTCCATGAATGCGCCAAAGATAGGTAATAAGGGTATCGAGTAGCTCAATGCCCTCAAGGCCTTTGACAGAGGTCAACCCCCGCACAATAATAACGGGGCCACTGGAACCACCATGCGATTTATCCCTGGCCATTCTGTCACTATCAACCCTAGATAATATATTGTCCTCAATTCCTTTTTCGGAATCAAGTTTCCTTACTAGTGCCAGTGCTTGTTCAATGTCAATTTGGATCCGCCTGGGTTCAGAGCTGACCGGATGAGCCTTAGGAGCAACTGAAAGAAGATCTGTTTCTTTAGCGGGGGGCCTTCCATGTCGTTTTCTTTTTCCGTTAACATCAGCTTCATCATCAGAGTTTGGATCACTTGCCTGTCCTGATTTATTGGACGATGATGCACTGACAGCAGGACCCCTGCCTCATTAAGAGAAAAAGTAATTCATTTTGAAGAACATCATAAAAATGAATGGAGAATTGGGTTAAACATTATCATATAAATGAAGTTGGTGAGTAAGAGGCACAGATACACACGTGGGACAGGAGTGTGATACGGATATGGACGCAGCAGCTAAAGAAAATAAATCAGGATATGGACATAAAGAAGATACAACAAAGAAACATATATTTCATATTTGTCTATAAATATGATTTGTTTAATATTTATATATTATAATTATAATATGTAGAAATCAAGAAATGCATCATATACAGGTTTGACCCCAGCTGTGCTGAAAGAGAATCCTAATTAAATTTAAAATCTCACTTCGTAAACCGTTGCACTTCAAGATTCACTCCACTTTTTTATACCTCCACTAACTCTATCCAACTATATGTAAATATACATACACCCTCTCTCTCTCTCTCTCTCTCTCTCTCAATGCTGGGTTAATAAATAATGCAATTCACCTTCCAAAGCCACAAGTCAAAGATCAAGAAACAAAAATCTCTTCAAGGCCCAAGAACGGCGATTGTGCATCTTCAAAGCGCTCTCACCATTTCATCTTCCCAATGCACTCTCTCTTGCCCCTCCATGTCTTCTAATTATAGAGACAAACTAGTTGAAATTTAAATGGGAGGGGGGGGAGAGAGAAAGAAATTAAGCAGCCAACCTCCGCTGCTTCTTGCTTCCCAGTGTGATCAACCATCAAGATTTCTACAGCCAACTCTATCTCTCTTGGTGTCTCAAAGCTCGAGATTTAGGGAAAACCTTCTGCCTTTCAGTAAATTTTCCTTCTTACATCTTGGCCACAACATTTTTGTTTTTAGCATGAAAAGAAGTCTTTAAAATTATAACTGGCACACCAGACTTAAACATCCATACCACCAAAAAAAAAAAAAAAATCAAAGATGCACATATCACGTCCGACACGTATCCACCCATGTCTGTCACATGTCTGCGCTTCATGGGTTAGTGGCATGGTCTCCAATTGCAAATGTAAAGTGCATGGATGTATATCTTACAAATCCAATGTTCCGCTCTGCAAATCGAGAAAGAAATCCTTTGCCATCTTTTGTGAAAGCTCGTTCCTCCTAGAAAGACAACAATAGATCCATGAATACATATCCAAAAAAAAAATTGCACACACCAAAAACCAGAGGACAGCAAATAATAGTAAGCAACCCAACCAAGAAACTATGTCGAACAAATTCTTTTAAGCCTAATTTATGAACTTAACAACTCCCATCCTTCCATCAATCTAAGTAGCACACCTTTCTATCACCGCAAGTAAGTTCGTGGGATGATATTTGTCTTTCAACCTACAAACAAGTTCAATTAGAAATATGATAGAACAGGTGAACAGAAATTAAATAAAGGGGGGGGGGGGGAAGGAATCATACCAATCTTCATCTTTGTGAGCATCAAAAAAGGCACGTTTCTGGGTGGATATGTACTCTGACTTGTATTCCTGATATCTGTTGTTAAAAAAAGAAAAAGAAAAGAAAAGAAAAGAAAAAAAGAAAAAAAAAGCAACAGTCGGTCACCCAAAACTTCAGAAAATGAAAGTAACATAAAACCATGAACAAAAATGAAACGAAGTGTACAAACAACTAGAAAAGCGGACTCTTTGTACCTGCGCTCAGCTTCTGCTGGTAGAATGTCATCTTCAAGCTCCTGAATGAACTGCTTATAAGACATCAAGCCTTCTCTGGAAAATAGAATTTTAGCATTAACATTGTCGTCTTAATAAAGCCCCAGTGGTCAAGTACCTCAAACGGTCTCTAAAATATACAACAAAACAAATCAAGACAAAAACACAGTACAAAACACAGAGAGAGAGAAGGGGCAGGGCCACAAAGGGAGCAAAGGCCACAACAAATGGACTACATTTTTCCCATTTACCCCCCTTTTTTTTCTACCAGTAAGATTAAATTAAAAAGACATCAAGGAGATGCTGCCCGTTTACAAAAGAGATCTCTTGCTACAAAAAACGAGATCTAACACGAACTATAATTCTCAATGAACTGTTAAAAAAAGTAGGAGTCCAACTGAACAAACGACTCAAAAAAGCGATATTTAGCATGTACAAAGGTCTCTCGTAACTCCTAAAGCATCATCAATTTCTCTCCTCCCATATCATCCAAGTCAAACGAAACGAAATAAGGTGCCTCACCTTTTTAATACTATTGCATACATTAGCACGTAGCCAATAGAACACAATCTTTATCCCCCGTGGAAAGACCCAACGAACACCACTACACAACAAAATCAAACTCCAAAACTCTGGCCCATTGGTAATGCACAAAAAGATAATCAATTGACTCACAACTATTCTTGCATAAGCAACACTAATTCACCGTAATCAATATCTTAGCAATGAGATGGTCAATTGAGAGTGTTTTGCCGTGTAGCATGCACCACACAAAAAAAGCCGCTCTAGGAGGAGCCCCACACTTCCAGAAATTCTTCAAGGGAAACCCACCCCCAACATCCCCATCCAATGCCAAGTAGAAGTACCAACCTCAAACTGTCCTAATTTCATGAGCTTCCATCACAAGCTGTCTTCTTCCACACCCACTTTGTAGATTAAAGATGAACAAGCAAGTCAGTAAGATTGTCAAACTTCCACTCTTAAATATTCCTCCAAAGATTCAACTTCCACGCCAGCCCTCCCTCCCTCAATGGTCTCATAAAACTCAGTATGATTAGCTTTCGATTAGCTTCCTACTATACCATAGATGTCCGGGAGTTGTTCTTGCAACATCATGTGCCATAGCCATATATCCTTCCAGAAGTCAATTATATCTCCCCTTACCACCTCAAGAGAGGTGAAACCAAAGAAACAATCTTTAATGCTATGAATTTATTTCCAAAGACCTGTGTCATGAGAACCCCTACCCTCTAAATGGAACATCCTCCCCAAGCTGCCCATACCTCCACAACCATTTTTACCCTTTGTATGTCTCCCATTTCTTTTTAATATTTTCATATTGTACATGGTGGCCATGACATGAACTAACTGAAATAAGGAAAGGGTGAAATCTCCATTTAGACTCAACTGGTCTGAAATTCTTACCTCTGAATGTTTCCCGTGTTCAAAGCATCATTGTAACCACCAGAACCTGAATCCCAGTCTGCAAAAAAAGAAAAGGAAAGAATTCCAATATGCTCCAAGTTAATAGAAATATGGATACAGACAAATACAGAGATTATTGCCATGTGATGCAGCACGTTGCCACACTAAAACTTTGGGATAAATTATCCACTGCAAAGCAATGTCACCTTTCCCCCAAAAAAAAAATAAATAAAAAATAAAAATAAAGGAAGGAAGAAAGAAAAAAAAAAGAATGAAAAAAAGAAGGAAAAGGCAGGCAACCATCTAATTTTTAAAATGAACAACTGTTGGGATAAAATCAGAACGCATTTGTGGAAAGAAGACAAATCCTAAATACATCCCTGATTGCTAATGAGGTGGTAGAAGCTAGGCTGAAGACAATCTTCCCGGGTAGATTTGCAAATTAGATATTGAGAAAGCTTTTGATCATGTTTATTGGGATCTTGCTCTAAATCTCCTGAGGCGGATGGGTTTGGGATCAAAGTGGAGACAATGGATTAGCTAGTGTTTTTCAACAGCCAGATTCCCAGTGTTAGTCAATGGTACCCGGCCAGCTTCTTCAAGTCATCTAGGGGTCTACGGCAAAGGGATCCACTCTCGCTACTACTATTTTTTCTTGAAATGGAAGTCTTAAGCAAGATGATTTTAAAGGCAATTCAAGAGGATCACTTGAAGGGTCTAAAGGTTGGGAGGTTGGAAGTGGATGAATTGGAGGTCTCTCATCTTTTGTTCGCAGATGACTCTATTATCTTCTATGGTGCAGACATGTTATCATTGGGCCATATCAGATGCATCTTATTATGCTTTGAAGCAGCCTCTAGATTGAGAGTAAATTTGGCAAAGTCTGAATTGATCCCAATCAGAGAGACTCAGAATTTGGAGGAGTTGGCCTCTATTATGAGCTGCGGGGTCAGTGACCTCCCATCTAATTACCTCGAACCACATCTTAGAGATAATTTCAAAGCCAATAGAGAGTGCGATGGGATAATTGACAAGTGATGTTGCATTCACAAGCAAAGAATGAAGTTGATTGATCATCTTTTTATTCACTAGACTTAGGCAAAGGAACCATGGTGCTTTGTTCTTAGCATGCTTTGGGGTGCACTCCTTTTAGAGGCCAAAGATGCCCTCCAAGAGTGGTGGGGTGCAAAGATGCACAAAAGCCTGGAGGCTACTTCCATATTGTGCTATTTAGACTATTAGTGGAGAAAGAAATTGACAAATTTTTAGGAATGATTAAATTGCTTTGTCTCTCAAGAGCATGTTTTTTGGCATATTGTATACTTGGGTTTCCAATGATATAGAACCAGATATAGGATCTTTTTTTCATTTCATTGAAAACATGTCAATTTAGAGTAAGGTTGTTAAGCCGTTGTGCTTCGAGTTGTGGGCTCAACCCTTTTTGTACTATGGTGGTATCTCTTTGATACCTTTTTAATATATACTCTTCCTTATCAAAAAATGAAAAATAAGATCATAAGGTGGCTAAAACTCACTTAGTGCAGAGCATTATGTAGTGTCAACAACTGGAAGGTCAAGGGTTCAATTCCACTAGCTGTCCCGCCCCCCCAATTTTTTGGGTGGGTGAATCCAGAAGTTACATAGCTGTCTTTGATGTTTGCATTGATATACTAAAGTTATTATATGCACTCAAAACAAGATTAATAGAAGAAAATATCATCATTGTAGAATGATCATCCAGTAAGTCCTTCCAATTGGAATTCAAAAAACATGTTATTGATTTTTAACAAAGGATGCAACAATAATTTTTATCCTTTTATGTAGAGGTGGTTAAACAATTTGCGATTACAGATGCATTACTTATTTCTAATATTTGGGCTTCCACTATGCTCTACATATCAAGTTCTCCAAGCTATCATATTCAGAAATCAGGTAATGGAAATCATCTATAATTTATGAATATATAAAGCTATAAACCAAGTCTGAATAATTTCCTATAATTTCAAATTCTTAACAAAGGATTTTGTGTACAACATACCTTCTGTACATGTGCAAATTTAATAAGATACTAGGCATCGCTTTCATAAAAACCATCAGCACCTTTTTAGATAATATTCAATAGTACAAAATACAGATTATGGAAAACATTTATCACAATATTCAAGTTTCATGAATTGCATGTTTATGGTGAAAGCATAGTAACTACCAGATGAACCACTTGGATAACCACCAGATGAACGGCCAACATATCGACCATGAGGCCTTTCATCAGCATAACCAGGCCTGCCCCCTAGCTCACGGTCATATGGAAAATCATATCCAAACCTATATCACCAAAAATATTAAATCATAACAGTCAAATGTGAGCACACAAATTATGGACATAGGAAATTAATGTGCACAAAGGTGTCCCAAGAAGCAAATGTAAGTAGGATAAATGAGATAGAAAACATTTTTTTGGCATGGAAGGTAAAGTATTCTTCTTTCGGTTTTGTGTAGATGGTTCAGGGGATCTAGATTTACACCTTTTTTTGTCATTCAAAGGGCTTATGGATTTTTGAGCTGTTCTTTTTTATTGCTTAGATCCATTATCCTCTTGATTCCTATTTCTTTGTTTATCCCCCCCAAAAAATATATATATATATATATGTATATATATATAAAGTACAAAGAGGACTTACCAAAAAAAAAAAAAAGTACAAAGAGGTCATACAAGGGCAAAAAAGACCACCATAAGATAAACCCTTATCACAAGTCCAAAGATGATGTTGCAATAAACGAAATGGGCATTTGGGGCAGATGAAAAGCTCAAGAAATTAACTCCAATTCAATAAATGTGTGTGCGCATGCTAATGTTTCCACAAGAATGAAATAAGTGAGAAATTCACATAAGTAGAATGGCACAGGAAAGAGATTCAAACAAGCAAACAACGCAGGAAAACTAATAGAAAATTAGGGACCACCATCCAGTGAACCGATGACTAATAAAAACAATAGAACACCAACAAATTTCCCAACTCCAGACTAGCACACTCAAAAACACCACAAACTACTGCTCATTTATGGTACCTATTTATTTATTTATTTTTTTTAACTAATTTGTACAAACAAGGACTCCTTGCCAGTGACTCTAAAAAGGTACAAATAAAAATAATAAACAAAAAGGATATACCAATCTATCTAGGACACCTGCCACACAAGATTTTTATTTATGGAACACGTTATAGTAAATTAAAACTCCAACAAAATTTCTTGAGAGATCACTACAAAAAAGCTCCCACATGTATACAACTAAAAACAGAGAGTAACAAAATGTAACCTTAAGCCACCCACACAGCATTCTAATATCCTAAGATCATTATCGTCAAGGTTCTATACATCACCATCCACCTCCTATGGCAACAATAAAGAAACATGGAATGATGAAGGATGAGCTAATCAAATGCCAGTAAAAGGTTATATTACTTCAATAATATTATGCATTTAGGTCTCTGCTCATGATCTATTTCCTTTTAAGGAATCCCCACATCAACAAAGAGGAATTATGACATAAGCAATGACATATGATTAACATGTACATACAGGCAACAATCGCACTTATAAAACACAACAATCATCCCAGCAACTAAAATCTAGGGGGAAAATACCTGAATGTATGTCTAAAACACTAAACCCTAAAGCCGAGGGATGCAAATTCATTGAGATCAAAACCATGGGATGCAAATTCATTGAGATCATGCCCCAGTGTGTAATGATGTAATCGTTTGCATATTAATGATTCCAAAGCTTTTAATTACTACGCATTTCTTCCAAAATAAGTTCCCAAGTTTCCTGTATCAATCAATAGAAAGCAACTATTTCATAAACCCATAGGTCATTGGGAAAGAAGAGAGAGTTAAAATATACACGAAGGTATATTTTGTGGTTGCCAAAATACCCATCGACAAACAAAATCCAATTCATGAATCGAGTGATTCCAGCTCTTTCCGAAGTTTCATAAAAAAGAATCCCTGTGTACATAATTTATCTGCCTCTAATTATTTATCAAAAAAATAAATCTCCCTCTCTGATTTATAGCCTTTCCAGACAGCACCACTTCCCTTAGCAAACCATCTTGTTGTTTACTATGAGGGAAACCACCAGTGATCCTACCTCTCTTGCAAACCAACACAACATCTAGCCATCAATCACCATTATTTCCTCTCCCATTGATCACCACAAACACTCATTGTTAACCATTTCTGTATTACCACGCCATCAACCTGTCACTACCTCCTCCAAGACTAAGAGCCACAGAATCACAGATACCCAATACCTTACCACTATAATGATATAATCTCATCTTCACCACCAGCCCATGCTAAATCGATATGCTTCTTGCTTTGTATCTCATAATAGCACCTTTTATGCCTGGCATGAATATGCGAGCAAGAATAATGCATTAGGGACAATGCACTTATCTCTATAATCTCCAAATATATATACATCTAGTTTGAATTTATATTCCCTCCCATTCTAGCACCATAAGCAAATATTATAATGAGAATAACCATTACGATCTCACGTCATTTGACCAAATAAGTTCATGGGAATCAGTATTGTATCGCCTTCCAGTCCCTTTCCAGATAACATGCCAAAGGTAGCCTAAACACTGGCACTATAAATAGCGGCACCCAACATGGTATTCAAAATGGCTATCTTTAAAGTGCCCTGAACACTTCACTAATGGGATAGATGCACAAGACTTCATTAATCCAAACCCTAAACAGGAATGACTTCTTCCTGGGAGAGATACATTGGACTGCCTTAAAGCTTCTCTAATTGCACCAAACTTCCCTATTATTGAAATCCAGCAACATTCTTTCCCAGGCCAATACGTGTACTATTAAACTTCACCAACTGCGTGTAAAATTAAGACCCGCCCAGATAACAAATGCCTGCTAGAGGGCAAAACTACCAGATAAAAGTCTTTTAACTTCCAAATCCATCCATCGCTATAACTGAGTAGCCACTCGTAAGTAGATAACTTAAAGATGGAATAACCATTTCATGCTAGAACATTACTGGGAAGTGAATTCATTGGAACTAAATACGCTAATATTCAGAAAATAATCCAAAATTCCAGTAATTATCCACGTAGACTCGAATTGTAGAATCTACACATTCATATACAGATATAAGTAAATATCGAGGTAGAATTGCTCGCTAACCTTCTATCACCAGAACCATAACCTCCTCTAGGGCTCCCGCGCCGGCCGCCGTACCCACCATCATCCCTTCGCCACCTCTTGAAGGGCGGAAAAGGAGGCGAGCGACGGGGAGGCGAGTGAGCCCGGCGGTCGCGGTAGGGAGGAGGTGGGCTAGGGCTAGCCCGACGCTTGTAATCCCTCTCCCTTGGAGGCGGGGGCGGCGGCGAGCGGTTGCGATCGTAATAATCTCCGCCGCGGCGGTTGGATGGGCGGCCGGGGTCCCTGTCGTCCCCTCTCTCCCTGGAATCCCTGTCTCGCCGCCTCGGCGGTGGGGGCGGGGGCGAGGATTCGGGATCGTCGGCGGATTTGTTGTCCTTGCGATTCTCTCGACGCTGGTCCAGAGAGTCCACGGGCATATTGATCACTGTGGTCATCGCTGGTGGCGGAGATTTCTTCAGGAAAACCCTAATAAAAGCGGAGGAAGAAAACGGGATCCTGATAGTTAACTGGGTTTTGATACCAACGGGCACGAGCTTCTCCGCAGCTAATACTAAAACTTAATAAAAAACAAAAACAAAAACAAAAAACAAAAAACAAAATTCCGCAGCTAAAACTTAAAAAAAAAAAAAAAAGGAAGATAATAGAAATAGGTGGTATAGCATTATGGCTGCATCCTGAACATATTACATTAGATGTAATTTTATTACCAATGCCTGCGTGGTTTGTTTTGTTTTCAAATATGTAATTTTACTAGTGAATGTCAATGTAAAATACAGATCGCTCAATTTCAGGTTACGTATATAACTGTTATCTCAACTCGTATGTTTTATTATATAGATTATTAACTGTTATCTTTATCTTATAAATATCAATTATTACTAAATATTAAACAATATACCTAATTTAAATTACTTGTAGATTTGTCTAAGTTTGATTCTTATGACATATTTAATAACATTCATGTTTAATTTTTTTGTTTTTAACTTTTTTATTTTCACTTGTCGGTCTTTCTCCAAAATCAAAACAGAAAAAAATATTTAGTAATAATTTTTTTGTTTATAATAATTAATTTAATTTTAATAAATATAATTAATTTTTTTAATTTTTTATAAACATACTTAAATTTAAAAAAGTATATGAACTAATTAAATAATTCAATAAAATAAATTCAAATGACTAATTTAATATTATAAACTATTTTTTAATAATAATTAATTTTAATAAGTATAATAATAAATAACGTAATTTAATAATAAGTTATAACTTTGTTAATTAACTTTTATCTAATTTAAATAAATTTTTAATAAATAAAATAATTTACATTTTTAAAATATTTTAACCAACCAATTATTAGTTTTGAACAAAATAAGTCATTTTAATAATAAGTTAATATTTTTATAGTGATTTTAATAAGATAAAATAACTTATGTTAATATGTAAATATTTAACCAAACCATGAAAAAATAACTATATCTTAATATGTAAATATTTACTATTAAAAATTAACTACTAACTAAATAGATCATTTTAATAATAAATTATAATTAACATGGCTCTAATAACATAAATATTTTAATATGTAATTATTTTCGTTAAAAATAATTTTAGTTTAATAAATAAATCATTCTAATCATAAATTTTTATTTTTGTTTTATATTATTTGTTAAAAATCATTTTACTTAAATAAAATAGTTGAATAAAATAATCCATTTTGATATGATACAACAAAAAGTGGATAAATAATTAAAATTGACAAAATATTTACATAAAAAAAGAAAGCCAAAATATGATTTTTTTGGTTTAAATTTTTATTTTTTTGGCAACAAAAAAATAAAAACAAATTTATCAAATACTTTTAATAACTTATTTAAGTTATTTATTAAGATTAATAATATTTTTAAATATTATTTGCCGTCAAAATATATAATATAATATTAAAATAATTATATTATAAATTAAAAATAATTTTGTAATAGAGTAAAGACATCATATCGTGTACTAATAATTAAATAGGGTTTTTTGAATGAAACATGTGCTTTCTCTTTAATATATTAGTGATTAAATACGTGCGTTACAATGATTTGTTATATTTTATATTTATTTAATTTTTCATTGAACTTTATACTAATAATTATTTATTAAATTTTTTTATCAGAATGTATTACAATAAAAATAATAAATCCAGTTAAATTAATGATTTTAATTAATTATATCTTACATTAAAACTGTCACTTGAACATTTAATTTGTAGGTCAATAAATTTTTCTCGACTAAATAATTTATAATAAAAATATATAAAAGTATAGTTACATGTATAAAATAATAAGATTTACAAGTTTAATTTTAGTACATTAATTTTTTAAACTTTTTTTTGTAAAAATTATTAAATATATTTTTATTTTATCTTATTATCAAAATAGAATCACATAAGATAATTGATAATGTTTGAATAGAAAGTCCTACTATAATTTATATAATTGAAATTTAATTTAATTTAATTATTATTAGAATTAACAAGAAACATCAAACTATATGATGAAATATATGATAATAATAAACATATTTAATTATAGAAAATTTAAAATAATATATAGTTGAAATTAAGAAATTAATTGTGTAAATCACACTTATCTCCACTTGACATTTGGGTAATTATATTTACAATTATTAACTGCAACATTTAAAAGTTATACATGACTCCCTTTTTTTTTGCTTTTTTTTTTTTAGATTTTTGTGAAAAAAAGGGCAAATATGGGAGAATGAGAGAGATTAATCAAGGTATACACGATTTGACCCGACTACCATTAGTTCAAACATTTTTTCAGTCATTGGAGAATTTACTTGGTCATTAACTTTAGAGCCCACGATTAGTTAAGGTGGATGCAAGTTGAGCTAAATACCTTGAGTATTCAAAATAAAAAGTTGAGATAAAATATAAAAAAATATATAAAATTTTAGTTTTTTGTTAAATTTTAATGATTTATTTTATCGATAATAAATTAGTGTTAACAATATTTCAAAATAAGAGATAAAAGTATAACTTTTAAATATTGTGGGTGACAAGTGTATTTACTCAAATATTAAGGGTGGATTTACTCAAATATTAAGGGTGGGTAGGTGTAATTTACACAGGGTTAGAAAGCTAGCTGCTATGGCCCATTTAACAAAGTTATTGATTTTTAACTTTTGTATGCAGTTTTCAGTTTTATTTTCGTAATGAAAAAAAAAAAACTAAAAACTTGTTTGTTAATAATAGTTATTGGTTGATATTTATGGTATTGAAAGAGTTAACAGTGCATTGTGGTTGACAACAAACGACGGTGGTTAAAGATAGACAATGGTTGGAAATGGCGCGATAGTCGACGGTGTGTGCAAGTTGATGGTAAAGATGGTAGAGATTAGATTTGGATGGATAGTGATGATCAAAAGTAATGGTGGCCGTCAACAGTTGGTGGTGGATTAGGGCGCAGTAGCAGCAACGGTTGTGGTTGAAGGTGACGGCAGCCAATGTTACCAAGCAGTGAGCCAATGTTACCAAGTAATGACTGAAAAGTGGGTGGTAGTGGGTAGACGGTGATAGTAAAAAGTAGGTGATGGTTGTAATTGTGACTGTTAGTAGTAGTGAAAGAAAATGAAAATTAAAAAAATAAAAATCGAGTATTTTTTTTCTTTTTTTTTTTTACGCTTTCATTCATAATCTTTAAAATTTTTAATTTTTTTTATTTTGTTTAAAATAAAAAAATAAAAATAAATTTACCAAATAAGTTTACATTGAATTTTTAAAAAATAAAAAATTAAACGTTTTCCCCCCTAATCCCTAAAACCTGTTTGGTAATGTTTACATTTATTCTTTTATTTATATTTACAGATTTTTAAAGATTGACAATAAAAATGTACTTGTTAAGCTTGGTTTTTTTTTTGTTTCAAAAAAAAAAAATTAAACAGAAAAAAGTAAAACAAAAAAAAGATGTTTTTGCTATTTTTTATGTATAAATATTTTGTCAAATTTAAAATTTTGTCCACTTTCGTCGCATCTTATTAAAATGAATTATTTACTCAAATATTATATTAAACTAATTAATAAACAAATAAATTAAATTAATATGAAATATAGTTTATTAAACTTTTTTAATAAATAACAAAATTAAATTATATTAATAGATTTTATTTAAAAAAATAAATTATTGTTAACAAATGATATAATTGAGTCAAAACGAATAACTTAATTAATTAAATAAAATTTAAGTATATCTTATTAAATTAAATTAGTTTTTAATAATAAATTTAAATAGTTTGTTAAAATAAAAAAATAATTATTATAAATAAAATTATACTTTCAAATACAATTTTAATTTTTATTTAAAAATAAAATGATTGGTGAAAATAAAAATTTAAAAACACAAAGATTAAATATAAATAGAAAATGATAACATTATAAAGTGCTAAATAAGGATTCAAGAGCTGACAAAAATTAGGCTTATAACTAGTACTATTAAACAGGGCGCGTTTAGAGTTCCAAAATTTAAAAAATACATTCTATTTAAAAACATTCCTATCTTAAAATTGATTTCATTTTATAATAAATAATTGATTTGATTTAATAAATAAAATTTTATATTTAGAACACATTTTGAATTTAGGAATTGAATTAATTTGATTTAAAAAAAATACAAAATTTAACCATGTTAATATGAAATAAAAAATATAATAAATACGATATATGAGGATGAATTTGTACATTTAATTTGAATTAAAAATTTTAAATAGAAAAATGTAACACAAAAAAGGTATTTTTGCTCTATTTTTTTATGGATAAATATTTTGTTAATTTTAAAATTTTGTCCATTTTGTTTGCATCATATTAAAATGAATTATTTCATTCAAATATTTTATTGAACTATAATTATTTTAATGAATAACTAAATTAAATTAATATGAAATTTAATTTATTAAATTATATTTAATAAATAATAAATTAAATTATATTAATATATTTTATTTTTATTGAAATAAATTATTTTTAACAAATAATATAATTAATGAAAAACAAATAATAGAATTAATTTAATTATTAAATCAAAATGAAATATATTTTATTAAATGAAATTAGTTTTTTCTAAAAACTAAAAAATTTAAATATTTTGTTAAAATAAAAATAATTATTATAAATAAAATTATATTTTCAAATACAATTTTTATTTTTTTTTAAATAAAATGATAAGCAAAAATAAAAATTAAAAAGCACAAAAAGGTTAAATATAAGTAAAAAAACGACAGCGTTATTAAGTGCTAAACAAAGATTTGGGAGTTGACAAAATACCAACTTATAACCAATGTTGTTAAATGGAGGGCGTTTAGAGTCTTAGGATTTTTCAAAAAACTCCAAAGAAAATTTTAACACTTTGTTTATAAACATTCCTATTTTATAATTAATTTCATTTTAAAATAAAGAATTGATTTGATTTGATAAATAAAACTTTGTGATTGGAACACATTTTAAATTTAAGAATTAAATCAAATTGATTTAAGAAAAATATCAAATTTGACCATTTAAATACGAAATAGAAAATATGGTAAATATGATATATAAGGATGAATTTGTACATTTAATTTAAATTAAAAAATTTTAAACAGAAAAACGTAAATAAAAAATGTATTTTTGCTCTCATTTTTTATGGGTAAACATTTTGTCAATTTTGATTCTATTCGGAGTTCTGAAAATCGCTAAAAAATATTAACGATTTTTAAAAATTATTCACTTTTTATCTCATTGCACTAATTACAAAACCTACAACTTTTATCAAATTTTATAACCTTTCGTCATTTCAAACGTATCCTAAATTAAAGAACTAAAAATAAATAAAAAATAACTGTACGTATATATATAATTGTAATAATTAGTAGTTGGAAAAATAAATAATAATATTTTTTCCTCTTCTATTTATTGCTCTTTGGTTATATGCTTACGTGAGCTCATTGATTAATTTTCAACCTCTCAAAATAATTAGCAGTATTACAAATTAGGTGTATAAGCACTCATATGAGTGCGTTTGGAGTAGTAAAAAAATAAAATAAATTGAGATAAATCGTGACTTTAGGTTAATTTTTGTGTTTTTTTGAGATGAATAGTAGCAAATCATGGGAACGGTTGTCCCCAAACCGTTCTCATGGAATCAAAATATCAATACTCAATATTTTGCTTCATATACGGATTAAAAAAAATTCGTATAAAATAGTGACAATGGTACTTGTTTGAAGTTTTCGACTCAAATAATATCATTGTAAAAAAAAATTTACATATTCGGTTAACCTTCTTCCATTTTTTTATTTTTTTAGCAAAATATTAAAATTTTTTGAAATTAGTAAAGGTGAAAATGTGTAAATGTGTAAAGAAAATTTGAGTGATTTGTAGAAGTTGTTAGAGATTTATTTTGTTTGTTAGAGTTTGTTAGAACACCAAACACACACTTTAACATTTTGTCCATTTTGTTGTATTATATTAAAATGAATTATTTTATTTAAATATTTTATTAAACTATAATTATATTTAATAAATAACTAAATTAAATTAATATGAAATATATTTTATTAAATTATTTTTAATAAATAGCAAATTAAATTATATCAATATATTTTATTTTATTGAAATAAATTATTTTTAACAAATAATGTAATTGAGTAAAAACAAATAATATAATTAATTTAATTATTACATTAAAATGAAATATAATTTATTAAATTAAATTAGTATTTTAAAAACTAATAAAATTAAATAATTTGTTAAAATAAAAATTAATTACCATCAAATACAATTTTAATTTTTATTTAAAAATAAAATGATAAGTGAAAATAAAATTTAAAAAATGTAAAGAGTTAAATATAAACAGAAAATAATAACGTTATCAAGTACTAAACAAGAATTCAAGAGTTGACGAAACTACAAGTTATAATCAGTGGTGTTAAATAGGACGCGTTTAGAGTTTCAAAATTTTTTTAAAAATTTCAAAAAATCTATAACTCTCTGTTAGAAAACATTTATATCTTAAAATTGATTTGATTTAGTAAATAAAATTTTATGATTGAAACACATTTTGAATTTAATAATTGAATTAATTTAATTTAAGAAAAATACTAAATTTGACCATGTTAATAGGAAATACAAAATATGGTAAATATAATATATAAAGATAAATTTGTCAACTTACTTAAATGACTTAAAAAAATAAATTCTTATTAATTTTATTATTTTAGATTGAATTTTCAATGATTTACAAATATTAAAATTTAAGTTATGAAATAAAATAAAATCAAATTTATAAAATTTTGTTTTAATTCAAAGTAAAAGAATTACTGATAATTCTTTCTAAATAAAATTAAATCCTATCAAATTCATGGCTTTAAATGAAGTGTAAATGTTTTTAATTTTTTAAATCAAATTTCGTTATATGCTATTTTTTTTATCATTTTATCAATAATTTTTAATTTTTATTTGAACAGTATTCTTAGACGACCCCCAAAAGTCATCAGCACACATTTATAGTATTTTTAATCAAAATAATGTAAATGAATCTAGACCATAAAGCAGTGTCCCCCGGGCTAACCTAGCATTTTCCCCCGTTTCCCTCAACAATCAGAGCAGAAAGGTCGCCCACTCACTTCGAAATGTCCACACCTTGTGCAGGTCCTGCAGGATAGGACAGGAGACCTCTAAGCAGAGGAACAAGTGTATTCTAATGGCGGAAAATGGTGGAGTCACAGTTCCCTCCAGTCAGCAGACCAAACCGAGGGCGATGATATCGGCGGAGGACGCTTTGCAGATCGTTCTCACGGCGGCTCAGCGTCTGCCACCTGTCACTCTACCCCTTCACGAGGCTATCGGCAAGGTCTTGGCCGAGGACATCAGGGCCCCCGATCCTCACCCTCCTTACCCTGCTTCAATTAAGGTGTGCGATACACACCCGCACAGGCACATGAAGATTACACGGAACTGAACTACTATCTAATTTCGGATGCTTGCTTGCTTGTTTTAGTGTTCTTGTTTGATGATTTTTGACTTTTAATATTGCCAAAACTACGGTTATCACTGCACAAGTAAAAGGGTCGTCTTCTTCTTCTTCTTCCTCTTCTTGTTCTTGTAGTTGTTGTTGTTGTTGTTGTTATTATTATTATTATTATTATTATTGTGGGTTTCTTGGGTTCAATTTGGGGTGGGGGGAATCCTTAATGAGTACTGGGGAAAAATCCTTAAATAAGTCTTGGCGGCAATAAGATTTGGTTGGAAGTTGGTGAACCGCTACAATCTTATGTTTGTGTCAGAGAAGGCAATGGCCAACTTTAATAGTGAATGTGAAATTAATAACTGCTATTTTGCTGCGAATGTACAATTCTTAGGAGTGAATACCCATCGTGGATGAAATATGTAATTCAATGCATGGAAGATCAATTTGGTAATAAAAAAGAGAGGGACATGTTCCGAACCTTCAAGTTTTGAGGAACTTGGTGTATCCAATCAGCAGAAAGTATGCATGGAATGTTTCACCTTAAAAACTGAACCTATTGGGCGACACGAAATAGTTCTTGTTAAAAAAATGTCCACCAAGTTGACAAATTTGGTAATTGATCGACCATCCTTGTTAGTGGCTACCCAAGACAAACAAGAGTCAACTACCAAATATCTTATGCAGTTCCGAATAGCAAATGAGACTATTCAAAGTTTTAGTGCCTTTTAATGTATCCTAATGTGTGAGGTTTCAATTATAGTGACAATCTCTCGATATGTTGTCAATGGACAATGGCTCAGTGGAATTTTTGGATTTGTGGTCATTACTGCTGCTAGTGAATTGATAATTACTGATGTCTCATATTAGTATTTTGAAGTGACCTCTGAAAGGTCACTATGAAGGAAGATTTTAAAGCAGTGGCCTAGAATACGTTAATTAAGCTGAACTTTTGACTTTTAAGGCCTCATAATAACCGTAGCATTTGCAAATGATTGAACTGTGTGATCTGGATTTACAAGCATTAAATTATTCTTTTGTCCTCATTTGCTTGGGATGGATATCTTCGCTGATGATGGAAGTGTACTAGCGTGAATGCAGTGTACCTTCTAAATTTCTCCTTTGAGTGTTGTAATAATACAACCCATTTTTCATTGGACTTTATTCCATATCCTCTTGTGCTTGCACTATGTTTGTTATTAATTGGAATATTGGGAACAATGTCATTCTCAGCTTATGAATAACTGAATTTTGTTTACTTGGCCATCCTTTCTGTGTTTGTTTGGGCTTTTACGTATAAAATAAGGAAAAAGAACAACAAAACAGAAAAAAAAAGGATAGGAGAAATGTTTTATTTTTTGATGACCAAAAAAAAAAAAAAAGAAGAAAATAAGGAGAAATGTTTTACTTTTCGATGACATTAAAGCTATTACCTCTTTCTATTGATTACTCTTTCTTTGGTGAAAAAAAAAAATATATGTATATATATATTTTCAGGATGGCTATGCAGTAGTTGCCTCAGATGGTCCTGGTGAATATCCCATAATTACTGAATCAAGGGCAGGAAATGATGGAGTTGGTGTGACTGTGACTCCTGGAACTGTTGCATATGTAACGACTGGGGGTGAGTCTGTTTATCTTGAAGTTAAATTTGTTAGCAAACTTGGGCATCTTTTGGATAACTTGTAATTCCTTGTCTAAATAACTAAAATTTACTTCAGTGGTTGGAACTTTACTTGATAGACACGCAACCCTGGATATGAATTGATCACCCTGGGTTATGGGAAAACTGTACATATAATTAGAGGGATTTACACTGTCACGTCTCTCCTATTACAACATCCATAAGAGCAAATCTGATTTAGGACTCTGAATGCAATTACCTTACTGTGTCTTCCATTGTTTGCTTTGTAATTGATTTTTTCCGTGTCACATCTCTCCTCCTACAACATCCGTAAGAGCAAATCTGATTTAGACCTCTTCATGCAATTACCTTACTTTGTCTTCCATTGTTTGCTTTATACCTGATTTTTTCTTATGCAAATTAGTTCTTTTTTGGTTGAATATCTAATGTTCTCATCTACAAACCATATTCCATTTTTGCTTTTCTTTTGTTTTTAAAGTCAGACATTTTCTAGTTAGATGCATTTTCTATTTAAAATAGCATTTATCAATGGATTACATACACTGGTTAATTTTTTAATTTATATTTTTTTATAGAACTTATCATATAAAGTATTCTCTAATGAATTATGGAGTTGATCGTGCAATGGTTTGGGGGATTCTTGCGTATCCATGATTAATGAGGACCAACTCCTTCAAAAATTTGGGGAGGTGGTGTAGGGAAGAGGGGGGCAAGGCTTTTGATGCACTTGTGTTTGACATGAATCAAATGGTGGGGGCATGACCCAGTGTTTGTTGATGGGGTGGAGAATCTATCTTCGAGTAGAGAGTATATTTTTTTGACTCTTTTGGTAATCGGTGTAAAGGAATGTGTCCTTCCCTCAAGCAATATTTTCATTTTATGGAGACTGTTGAGTGCTGGGTTTTTCTTTTTTCCTGTAAAGTTTTGCATAGTGAGCTGTTTTATATGAGGCTTTGCCAATTTAGGGCCTGTTTGGCCATATCAATTCTCACCAAAAATCACTAACTTTAACTAATTTTTGTACTTTCCTCCAATCAAAAATTTCCACCTATCACCTTTATGTCATATTTTTCCACTTTTATTGTACTTTTTTCCCCCATTTTTTGTCTACCAAACGGCCCCTTAATTTATTATTTATTTTCTGTATTTTACTTGAAGTTGCATGAGTGACGTCCCCCTAAGGTGTTGATTTTATAATTAGAAAAAAATCACGGAATCTACCTTGTCATTATTTTATTTAGTTTAATGTGTGGTAATATTGAATGTCCGGTCTTTGTTATCCTGTGGTGAAACATGGCCACTCCATTTTCTATTCTATTCTCCTCGCTCCTCTGTATTGCTATTAAACTGTGTGTTACTTTGGAATTTTTAGTTTCTACTTTTTTTCTTATGAGAATTACATGCATATGACAGGGTGTTGGTTCGTCCATTCATATATCTTTGTTGACAAAGTAAATATGTAAATGGTGTAACGGTGTTTATGCATCCATGCATCAACTTTCTGCTGTCATTTTAATTTTTTAAGTGGTTGTCAAAACTTATTCACATGTAGATTGATTTTTCTCTCTCACACGAACGTTATTTAGCTCAAGCTCATGCCATCTGTTATGCCTTTTTAATTAGGTAGAAGTATGTGGTGAGAATAAAGTTGATGTTTGTCACTTAGGGTGCGTTTGGCATGAGATAAAACATTGAAAATCTCTAAAAATCTTTGAAAATCTCTAAAAGTTATTCACTTTTTATTTCACTGCACAATTTACGAATCTATAACTTGTCTCATTTTATTTTACTTTTTATCACTCCAAACACACCCTTAATTTATGAGTGCAAATATTGTATTGATCAAAGGATCCATTCACTCTAATCTCAACTAACTTGGGACTAAGGCTTTATTGAGTTAAGTTGAGAAAGGATCCAGTCACTGTTTTGTGCGTGGGGGAGTGGGTGATTTGAATATCTACTTTCCCTTGCCTCTATCAACAGTTGTCTTAGAGTTAGAGGGTGTTTGGATCCCCCAAAAACACCAAAAAACTCCAGCTTTCTCTGGCCAAATTTCGTCACGCCACTTTTACACCAATTTTTTGGTTTTTCTTTTGACAAACCAAACACCACCTTATTGAATAATTATTCACCAAAAAAAAAAAAAAAAATTGAGAATCATCAGAATTATATATCCTTGGACAGTAACTTAATAGAATCCAAATTGAGTAAAACCAACATTTTTGTGACTTTATTTATAAGATGCAATACATGTTGATTGACTTGTGGAATGAAAAATTTTCTATTTCATGTTAATTGCCTAATACCTTAATCATGTGATTCTAGAACTTTAAATTTTGCCCAATATGTTAATCATCTAATTTGAGAACTTGAAATATTGATATATTGCTTCACTTAATGAAAATAATTATGCGTGAGGTGTGTTTCTTTTTAAACCTATTTTTGCTTGATGACGGCCATGAAATGTTCAGATTCTATTAAACTTGAGAGTGGGTTTTAAAAAATTGAGCACCTTTGGCATTTTTGATTATACCAATTTGTCATGGGTGCATAATAAGTGTTTTGTTCTAGAATTCATAAATCTTAGATGATGGAATACCCATTTACATTGGAAGGTGTATTTCAGTACGCTGCTCTTAGTGCACATTGATTTGATAATACCTCGCAAGATAAGTAGTAAAATTTATGGCTTTATGGTAGGTTAGAAGTTCTTTTATTTGAGTGAGTGTGTTATGAGCATCTGCCATTGATACTGGGCTCAGTTGGCAATTACTTAAAAGCAATTAAATGGACATTGCAAATTTCTCCTTAAATCTTCTTGAGTCGGTTGACATTTTGTTTAAAATTACCGGGTTAAATTAATTGTTTTGTATTACTTATAAAAAAAAAAAAACTAATTGTTTTGTGTTGCTAAAATTAAGAATTTTCATAGGCTGCAATACTTCAAAGTTGGACATGGAGTGATCTTGGGGAAAAAGAAAAAAAAAGGTTTTGACAGACATGGTCAAGTTAAATTGCCTGACAGACATGGTCAAGTTAAATTGCCTGTGCATAAATGTGTTATTATCAGCGACAATATGAAACTGGACGGGACAATCCTTTTTAACCCATCTCGCAATCAATTTTGGGATTAAACTCTTTCTTGATGGATTCTTTCATGCTGATTTTTTTTTTCTTTTTAAATTATTTTCCCATTCTTCCTAGGACCGATACCTGATGGAGCCAATGCAGTTGTTCAAGTAGAGGATGCTGAGCTAATAAAAGGTTCTTTGGACGAAGCAAAGAGAGTAAGAATATTGGTACAAACTAGTCCAGGAGTTGATATTCGTCCAGTGGTATGATTTTTTTACTTGATCTCATGGCACTATTGGATTTATTTATTTATTTTTACTTTTATTTATTTTTTTTGAGGTGGAAGGTAGGGACGCTGTTGGAATTTACTTATTGATTTGCCCACATGGGTTTAGTTCAACAATAAAAATTTCATGCTTATTCCATATTTTAAAATGCTCACATAAAATACTCTTGGTCAGGGATGTGACATAAAGAAAGATGCGTTGGTACTGAAGTCTGGAGAGAGATTAGATGCTGCAGAAATTGGCCTGCTTGCCACCGTGGGTGTAATGATGGTGAAGGTGGTTGAGAACCTCTTTAATCCTTACCACATTTCCTTTTTCTTTTTAAATTTGAAAAGGGCTGTATGAATTGTCTGCTTATTTCCATGTATTGTTATTAAGTTGGACTAACCGGTATTTTTCCCCTTTTACTCCTTTGTACGAGGTTTGTTTAAAACTCCAATTGGTTATAGTTGAGATTTATGATATTCTTTTTAATTATGGACAAAATTCAAGGAACTAGTTTTCAGTGGATTGAGAAATACCTAAAGCTTATTGCTAATGCTGTATGCAGGTTTATCCCTCCCCAAAAATTGCCGTGCTTTCTACAGGAGATGAACTTGTAGAGCCTACAACTGGATGTTTAAGTCGTGGCCAGGTACTGCAACATCTTAGGCTAATCCACCCTCTCTGGTTGAAGGCTAGTTGTTTCCTTCAGCTTGATTTTGGTACTGAATGCAAAGTGGATTCCTCACTATTGTCTTTGGATTTTGGGTGAGTCTATGGGCAACGTGGCTTCACAAAAGAGGTGACTAGGGAAGATGGATCCATGGAATTAGCACAGGTAGTTTAGATTAAGATTATTAAACGCGTAAGAAAAGGTCTTTAGAGGAGGATCAAGAAGTGTAATTAATGAAGCGACTTGCAATCTTCCAAAAAGGCTAATTTAGAAATCAAGTGTTGGATACTGACCTTTTGCATGGAACAAGGTCCTAAAACAAATAAGTTATGAATATTTTCAAGCTAGGCTGTTATGATTTGTGCATTTGTAAATTGATCATTTTACATAAACTTATATTTAGACTTTCAAATTATTTGAGTTTGGGAACCCCCTCTGCAAGACGTGCGTACACAGGTCCACGCGTACGGCCGTATGTATGTCTTTTGGGTTGCTGACATGTTTCCATTCTTAGTGTTGAGAGTTGTAAAGGGAAGAACAGTGTGTGTGTGTGTGTGAAGAAGAAAAGAGGAGGAAAGATGGAATGAGGAAGAAGAAAAGAGAAGAGAAGAAGAGAAGAGAGAAGAAGGAAAGGAAGAGGAGAGTCGTTATCTTGCATCACTCTACACTATTATTTCTTGTCTTGGTCTTCAAGAGGTAGGGATTCTGAGTACAATCTGTTACATAAGTGTATAATTAGTTGGTTCCAGGATGGTTCTTTTCCATGGTTGAGGTTTACATGTAGGTTTAGAAAGATTTAATCTTCTTACATGTTCATAGAGATGCGTACGTTTGAGCTTCTCATGATTAATAGCACGTATATAAATGTTTCAAAATCATTAGGCTCTGAAAATTTCGTTAAAACTATTGTAAATTGTCTGCAATATGGAAAATGGTAGAACAGAGTATAAACTAGTCCAAATTTCAAATGTTTGACTGTTAGTTCTCGTATGACCGTTCGTACAGTTACTGTGTACGGACGCTCGTTTAAATGGATGTCTGGACTCAATCTTTTTGACTGTTGTTCTTGCTTATCATGCTTAAATGGCTGAACCTCAACTAAACCCATGTACATAGGAATGTCTGTGCGGACGCAAGTCTGGATGACTGCTTTTCTTGCATTTTAATTACATGCTTGAAGTTATATTGTGACACATTGTTATGTTGGCATTCAATTAAGAAATAGCGTATATATATATATATCTACTAATGATGAGATGAATTGAGAAAAGAAATGATGAAATGAATTGAGATGTTGATTAGGATTTGTAATCTGTATTGATTTTTATTTTATTTTATTTATTTTTTTTTTTGGGGGGGGGGGGAGGGTAAGGGCTACTGAAATAGAGGATTTATGTACCCATAGGTTGAGAATCCCTAGACTTGTGCGGGGATTGGTTATCATATCAGTAAGGTAGTAACTTACATAACGAGGCAGACGCCTAAGGTTAGCATAATTATCTCGGAAATGTATGTGAGTGATAGATCCTTAATTAGGTGCAAGGAAGGTGTGGGTACATCCTGGAACTGTGTGTGAGAGATGGTACATCACTCCCCAACTATGTGCGAGGTTGTTTTATTTGAGCTGGACACCAATACTCGGATCAGTCTTGCAAAGTACCTAACCCAAAGTGTTGTGTTATTAATGGTTATAATGGAAATGTATTGTGATTATAAAGATGATTTGATTATAAAATGCTGGAGTTTATTAATTTATGATTATCATGTTCATACTAGTGGGATTATAATAAATCTTACTTATCTTTTTCCAAAAAAAAAAAAAAAAAGTTCATACTAGTGGGATGATAGGACATGGCATTTTTGTTTTTTAGCAGGTGCATCGGTGTGGGTGCTCACGTCCCTACACTCTTTGTTGCGTGTTCTGATAGGACCATATTTGATAGGCAGACTGGACCACCTGGTTGGGAGGTGTAGCTGCTCATATTTTGTTTGATCTTTGTATATTGTTTTGAGAGTTTATCTATTTTGATGCAAGGAGCTGGAGTATACTTATTTACTGTCTTCAATGGGATTGTATGGCCTGTGGAGCCTTAACTTATTATTTTGGGACTGTGTGTTTTGTTTTATTTTATTTTATTTTGGGGTTCTGCTCTGATCAAGGACTGGGCTGGTTTGATAATGTGATTTGTATGTGTTTTACATCCCCCTCGATTTATGAAAAAATCAGGGCCATGACGTAGGCTGACATCAAGCCAGTGTGCAGGGCCTGCATGTGACAAATGCCTTTCAACTTGATACTCTCTTTTCCCCCTTTCTTTTTGTTTTTGTTTTTCACATGCACATCTAGTAAATTATATACTTGTTTTCTTCTAGAAAAAGCATTTGATGCTTTGTTTCTGCCGCTCTCTTTCTCTTGAGTATTTTGTAACGTTATATGCATGTGTGCTTGTGATCCAATCTAATTTCCGAGTTATTTTTTATATCAATTATTTAATCTTAATTGTCAGAAGGACATCATTCAGTATGTCCTTTATAGAATTTTCTGTATTTCATGTTTGCATCTTTTTCCAAATGAGAAGCCCGACTAATAACTGCAAGGGGATCAGTTTTAGATGACCATGCATGTGAGCAACATTATTTGCCGTCCTATTTGGGAATATATCTTTGTATTTACATTGACTTACACTCAATTCAAAGTGGTTCAAATACCTAGGTTTTCCTATTAAGATGATTATCTTATCGTGCAGATTAGGGACTCCAATCGAGCAATGATTCTTGCTGCTGCAGCACAGCAGCAGTGCAAAGTTATTGATCTTGGTATAGCTCATGATGATGAAGAAAAGATTGAAAGGACTTTGAATAATGCCTTTTCTGGTGGAATTGATATTCTTTTAACTTCCGGGGGTGTTTCCATGGGAGACAGGGATTTTGTCAAGCCTTTGCTTGAAAAGAAAGGAAAAGTATATTTTCACAAAGTAGGTGATGCCTTCTTCTATTCATTTTTCTTTTTCCAATTATCTTTGGTTCTCATTCATCAGTAATTGATGGAAAGTAGAAATCTGATTTAAATTTCATTCTTTTGGCATGGGTTGCTGTAGGTTTGCATGAAACCAGGAAAGCCTCTCACATTTGCTGAAATAATTCCAAAATCACCAAATAACCTCGCAGCAAACAAGATTCTTGCATTTGGATTACCTGGAAATCCAGTGAGCTGTTTAGTCTGTTTCCATCTCTTTGTGGTCCCTACCATTCGTCATCTTGCCGGATGGACAAATCCTCACCTTGCAAGGTTGCTGAAAGTTTTAAAATTTGCTTGTCTCTGTATGTGTAATTCCTTTCTCATTGTCACTGCCAGGCTACTTACATTAACCCTGAAACTAAAATGAGTATCTAATTTTTCAACATTATATTGTCTATTTACTTTTTTCTCTCGCTTCTCGTGCAGAGTGTGTGCTCGCCTTAAGCAGTCCATAAAAACAGATCCGGTTCGTCCGGAATTTCATCGTGCCATTATTAGGTGGGAGGTTAATGATGGATCTGGGAATCCAGGGTGAGCCTTTGATTAGATTGTTTGAGGGCATTACGTTCTGCTAACAGAGTTGGAGTACTCTAGGGTTGTGCTCCACATCGATTAAAATGTGGTCAGGTGTACTTTTTGCAGGGTGTATAATCTTGTTAATCCTTCCTAGTTGAAGATGATATATTATTTTACATTTTTGATTGATTTCAGATTTGTTGCTGAGAGCACTGGTCATCAGATGAGTAGTCGGCTTTTAAGCATGAAGTCAGCTAATGCTTTGTTAGAGCTTCCAGCATTAGGCAGTATGCTATCTGCTGGGACTTCTGTGACAGCTGTGTTAATTTCTGATTTTAGCAGTCATTCTGTGAGCAAGAGCTTCTTATCACCAGTTTTAGGTGGGGCTATGCAAGGAACTGTTTCACAAGAAGTAATTTTAGATGGCTCTCAAGGTTCTGAGTTGAGAGTAGGTATCCTTACAGTGAGTGATACAGTTGCATCAGGGGCTGGGCCTGATCGAAGGTATTTTTTAACTTTACAATGCCATTTTTCTTTTGGATCATTACATTAACAGAGTGCCTGATGAGTGTCCGTGTCTATCACTGACACAAACGCTGGTGCATCAACTTCGTAGAAGTGTCTGTGCATGTTAGCCGTATACCTTCACTCTTTTATGAAAGGAAGTATAAGAGTCCATGTCACACTGCCTTCTATAAGACATGGATGATAGGGTCTAGGACCAAGATAGTTGGGTAATAGTTTGACCTGTTGGAGTGAGGTTCTGAATTAAAAGCATCAGGATACACCTCTTGGGTTCATCATTCCTAAGTGGTCACTTATTTGATGCTACAGTAGGTGAGCAAAGTAGATGTTGCTTCTTGCCAAAATAGAGCAAGGAAGTATTGAGTTCTTTGCTACAAATATTAGCAACTGCGCGTTATTTTTGATAAGACAATAATTTTCAAGTTATTTTGGATCATTATGGATCTGCTGATTATTACAGATTTGTAGGTTTCTACATTGTTGGTATGCCCATCAGCTAAAAGCCTAGAAGTTTGTCGGCATTCAATGTAATTAAACATTCTACATTTTGCATCAAATTTTTGTTATAGCCCACTTCCCCACCCAAAAAAATAATAATAATAATAAATAAAAGATAATAAAAAATAAAAATAAAAATAAATAAGCAACAAGAAAAAGTGTGAGACCAAATATCTATTGCTGATCTTCTAAGTCCAAGAAACAAAAAATTGGAAGACTGAACAACTACTGAAGCGAGAGCTGTGATGTAATAACATCACCTGGAAGATATGAAGCCAACGAACTATATTGAAGCATTGTCACTCTGCTTTTTGCCTCCTTATTTTTCTTCCCGTCCCAGCATTCTCAAATTCTATGAGTTTCAGTGTCTGCATTCAACAATCTCTCTTTCTATATCTTTTGGATTGTAGGAAAAATATATTTCTGCTCTGTCATATCATCTTTATCCTTATTCATAAATTTATACAGATTTTGAAAAATATTGATTGCATGGCACATTCCTCCTAGTCTCTTTATTTCTATGCAAGTAATCACTCCAAGCATCATTGACTGACTTGGACAGAAAAATAACAATTTATGAGGCAAGATACACTACACATAATGTCTTCAATGCCAAAAAGAAAAATGTAACTACTTTGGTGTTAACTTTTTAAATTTGTCCATCTTTTAAATGTTCACTTTTTTATTCTTTAATTTACTATGGTTGTATTGCATTCTGTCCTGTATTGACAGTCCTTTTACTTTGAGCATCATATGGTCATAAAGTCGCACTGGTTCTTGGTATTAAATATCTGAATATGCAGTGGTCCAAGGGCGATTTCTGTGGTTAATTCCTCATCAGAAAGATTAGGAGGGGCAAAGGTAGTTGCAACGGCTGTGGTTCCTGATGAGTTGCCTTCAATCAAAGATGTTCTACGGAGATGGAGTGATGTTGACAAACTGGATCTCGTACTTACCCTTGGTAAGGTTCTTAAATTCCAGCACCACTTTTTGTTGTTTAGTAGAAAATATGGATAATTGGTCTCTTTTCCTTTCTTTCCTTTGTAATGAACTTTCTAATTTAGGTGGTACTGGTTTCACCCCAAGAGATGTTACCCCCGAAGCAACAAAGGATTTGATAGAGAAAGAAACTCCCGGTCTTCTGTATGTCATGATGCAAGAGAGTCTGAAGGTATGAAAAGCTTTCTCTATTTGGCTTGCATATCTTGCTTGTGTTCCATTCTGTAACAATATTCAGAATCTCAGATCATGGAATACAGGAATTTTTTTTATTTAATTTTGACCTGATATTGAACTAAATTTACTTTCAGGTTTACGTTGTAATAATTTGCAAATTTGAAATCTGAAAACTTTGCTCAAGTTAAAAAGCATTACTGCTAATGGATTAACACAATGAAACGCTGTGCACTGGTCCATCCCAGTGAAAGTTTAATACACTATTCACAAATGGTAATCTGTTCTGTCTTTTCATTGATCAGAACAAAGTGCATGTGTCCCACTAGGTGAATATGAATGGCATAGGGTGGTAGGGGACATCTCTTGTAATCGCCATAGTTGTCATTATTATGATCATTTTCATAATTAATTAAATCTATGTATTTCAAATCCCTCGATCCAGGACCTCCATAGGATGACACATAATAGTTTATCAATCGAACATTTAACAATTTACATATATGTCCATGAATTTCCTAATTGCATTGCGTGATAAGCATTTGAATTAAGGTATAGGAGGTGACTTTGAATTCTTGTAATTCCTACCTCTCAATTGGTCTAAACTTAAGTTTTGTTCAACAATTTGTAAACAGGTGACACCATTTGCTATGCTCTCGCGTTCTGCAGCTGGAATAAGAGGATCAACATTGGTAAGGCCTCGTGTCAATTTGTTTTTCTTCTGGGTATTTTTGCAGCTATTTGAAAATAAATTTGTTAACTCTTGATTTTCCTCTCACAACCCATGTATGGATTCATGTATATTCATATAATAAGCGTGAATTTTCTTAAATGCATGTATTGAAGAAGCGATACCTCGCAAATTGCAACATGTTAGAATAAAGGGTGAACAAACAATCTTCCATTTGAATTGTTTGACGGCTTATGCTCCAATTTTGTGGAATATTAATTCGTGAGGAAAATGCCACTACCTGAGGGAAACCTGATGTGCTTTTATCTCAATTCGCTACCATTCTTATATATTTTATTTATTTATTTTTAATACAAACACAGCTGTTCTTATTTTTCATAATATCTGAATCCAAAGTGACATTGTAAAATGGAGTTTTCTCTTACCGAGTTTCATGTATTACCATGTATTATTAGATCATCAACATGCCCGGGAACCCAAACGCAGTTGCCGAGTGCATGGAGGCTTTGTTACCAGCCCTCAGGCATGCAATGAAGCAGATAAAAGGGGACAAGAGAGAGAAGCATCCTCGTCATGTTCCTCATGCGCAAGCAGCTCCCACAGATACCTGGGAAAATAGTTACAAATTGGCTTCCACCGGCGGCAAAGAGCCTGGCTGTTCCTGTTCCCATTGAAATAACTTGCTATGGTTCAAGTTTTGTCCATTTTTAAATCTCATGCGTGTACTGCTGGTTTTATGATATAGAGAAAAATGGCCTTTATGGATGCACATTTGTATAGGAACATTGGAAAATAAATCAGGAATGGCAGGCCATACACATGTTGTCTATTATGAGTTTTTATAGACATAATGAAAAGCTTGAGAAACTAATATTATATGTATAGAGAGAGAGAGAGAGAGAGAGAGAGAGAGAGAGAGATGTTTAAACAATATTTATTTGATCGTTACCAGTGTTAGGACACCTGCATATCCTTAACATAGGGGAAGAAAGAAAGGGAGGGGGGCGATTTTAACATAGTTCTTCAAAGGGTTGGGGATTGAAAAATTTTGCAAGTCTAGCGGACTCGCGCTGAATTCAATCACTGTGAAGAAGCATATCGGCGTAAAAATTAAAACCAAATTTCGTTTCAATTTCAAGTTAAGGAGCTGTAGAAAACAATATGAAAAATCATGTTCAAATTAAAGAATAATGTAAACTTGAACAAGATTTGATCAATGGTGATTTAGCGATTTCGTTGAAATCACAATTTTAGGATTTTATCAAAATAAAGAAAAAATTATCAAATGTAAAAATCATCCAAATGCAGGGAGGTGGAGGAGAGGAAAAGAAAATTGAAAGAAGAATTTCATCAAACACTACTGCAACAAAAAGAAAATTAAAGAAAATCGATTCACCTAAAGGGATTTGTTATTTTTTTTTAGTTATAGAAGTTTTATTAGAGTTTTTTCAGTCGTTAACTTTAAAATTTCAGAGATTAGTCGAGATGCGTGTAAATTAACTTGGACATCTTAATTTACCCAAAAAAAAAAAAAAATTAGAGAAAGAGTATTTAATCACTGGTGATTTAGTGATCTTGTTGAAATCATAATCTTAAGATTTTATTAGAATAAAGAACAAATCATCTGATGCAGAGAGGTAGAGAAGAGGAAAAGAAAATTAAGAGGGGAATTTCATCAAAATTATTACAACAAGGATTAAATAAAGTAAATTACAATTTTAAGGTTTTATTAGAATAAAAAATAAATCATCCGGTGCAAAATGCAAAGAGGTAGAGGGAAGGAAAAGAAAATTGAAATAAGAATTTCACTGAAAGCTATTGCAACAAGGAAAAAATTAAAGAAAATCGAATCACCAGTTGAAGCGGATGATGAGATTTGTTGTCTCTTTTAGCTACTGCATATTCCTAACACACCTGTCATTCTTAATGATGTTACTTCTTTAGTTAACATCTATAATTAGCTGCATATTTCCAACACACCTGACACCACTAATTATATTACTTCCCTAGTTCACACCTATAATTAGCACCGTTGTACTATTAACTATTTTCGTTTACACTACAGGACTTTTTAATTTATAAGAATTGTTGGATCAAGTGCGAAATCCACATTTTCGTAAATCCTACACTTGATTCAATTTCTCATTGTCATAAAACCTATACTAATCCAATTGCTCACATGACCAATACAAGGTCTTGCAATGAAAATGCACCTCTCTTCCACACCCCAATATGTATACATATATATTTAGCTGAGTTTGTGTGTGCGTGCGTGCCTGTGAGTGAAGAAAATGCCGTTGGCCGTATTTATCCCAGTACCTACTCAAACCATCATCCAGCTAGAAAAGGAGGCAAAATTTTCGTAGCCAGAGACATGGTGGCTCCACTTTCAAAGTATGCAATCAGAAGTCATCATTCTCAGCGGATGCCCTCCCCTTCTACGCTTGCTTAACAGCAATACAATGAGCTCTTTTATCTTTTCTGCTCATGCATTTTCTTATACTACTAATTCCACTTTATTTCTTTCACAGATGACGGGGAATAAAAAACCTCATCATTACAATAATAACTACAATCAAAACTATGAACATATATTCAACACAC
The DNA here is from genome assembly GCA_019916065.1 of Vitellaria paradoxa. NCBI lineage: Eukaryota > Viridiplantae > Streptophyta > Magnoliopsida > Ericales > Sapotaceae > Vitellaria > Vitellaria paradoxa. Next base: position 11,902,124 of record CM034238.1, read on the forward strand.
GAGTCATAAGAAAGCTACAAATGAACGTCGGTTCCACTTTTTTTTTTTTTTGGTAATTACGTCGGTTCCACATTGTTCATCAGATTTGGAGCTTGCAACAAAATTTTCTCTTCAAGGCATATTGCATTTTCTCCTCACAGCTTTCAACAATCAAAGAATGGATGAACACACCCCAACTGATTAAATAGATTATGACGACAATAATAACTGATTACAACATCCCAACTCAAATCCTGCAACTCCTCAGCTCTACCATGGGGACACCAGTGGGAGACAAGAACTGAAGCAACAACAATCATGAAATCTCCTTGCGAGAAGGGTCCAATATGTACAAACTGATAAGGCAGTGGAAGATTGAACGTCTTCGGTGAGTCTTGAAGCTAGGGATCAACAGCCTGTGTAACAGTTTTTGTCGGATTTATGTCATTTCCATTGAGCTTGGATTTATCTTTCCCGGTCTTCTGTACATTATGTGTCCTTTTCACAGCAGTTCTACCAGGTTGCCTGCTAGTTTGAGCCCCAACCCCTTGCCCTGGCCAAATAACCAAGACACAATTAGAAAAGGGAGAAAGAAGAAAAAAAAAAAAAAAAAATAGTATGGAAAAAAGTGCTGGTTGGATAAGTATTGGTTTCAATAGTCTCTGTGGATAGCTCTCATAACAGATCTCCACAGAAACCACTCAGAAACAGAGGTCAAAGCTTTTCATTGCTTGCTGTTTGACTTGAATTAGTAAAATTGAAAGATATGTAAATCCAAGTATGCATGAATATATAAGATTAATTCTAAATGATTAGTATGCATCAATGTCCACGAATCTTATATGTAGAACCAAGAATGCACCTGGGTGTACTGTGACTTCAACAAACAGAAATTAATCCCCTATGTCAGCAGAAAAGAGCACACTCACCAGCGGCATAACCATAGCACGCACCCCCCGGGGCGGGGGGGGGGAGGGGAGAGAGAGAGAGAAAGAGAGAGAGAGAGAGACTAACCACTATTAGGCAGAGATAATCGCTTTTTTGTGTGTTTATCAGAAATCCTGGCTCTGTCTTTGGGATTGCTGTGGGATCTTGAACCAATACCAGGTCTAGAGCCAGCTTCTTCACGATCAACCAAATCTTCAAGAGGTGGCTTAGACTTTGGCTTTGAAAATAGTGTGGTAGTTGGCTCTTGCGTGCTTGTGGACTTGTTGGGCGAAGAACTGCAGCCATCGGAATGCGATAGACCCATTTTGGGGTTTGACTGGTTTGGTTGAAGACTTGAAGAAATGGGCTTCTTGCCAGCAGATTTCAGCAGGGACTTAGTTCCATTATTTTCTTCAGCTGATCCATTCTGATCATGAATCATAACTCCATCTTTGAGATTAATGTCAAGAAAGCGGTTTTCCCATGGACGAACAGCCATCCACCTCTCCAACCAGTTCCAGCCCCAGCTATTTTTATCTGGTTCAAACACAGAGGGATCTGTCTGCTGCCTTGATCCTGCTTGCCACTACACATACATAAAGATCTAATTTATTTATTTATTTTTTCAAGCCAAGCTATAGAAAATAAAGAAACCCTAGAAAGCACGTCTAATCAGCGCTAATCCACAAATAGATTAATCAATTTGCAAGCATTTTTAGAAGCACAAATTTATCCTTCAAGATGTGAAGCTAGATTAACAAAACAGATTATATTATTGCCAAAGGTTAGAACCACCTCAAAATATTTGGAAAATATTTTCCAAGAAGAAACACGCAATGTATCTGTAAATTCCATTGTCTATAAAAAATTTCCCTGGGAAGGATATACATAGACACCAATGAGGAAAGAATACGTAATTCTTAAAAAGAATGCAAAGGATAATTCTTTTTGGAGGATTTAATGAATAACTAAACTTCTGAAATGCTATTGAGAGAGCCTCAAAGGATTAAATAACTTCAGCCACCAATCCATTGATCCCCGGCGATCCAGTGCAGGGGGAAGGACCATGAGACCCTCAAGGGATGCTGTCTCATGGGCAGAGGGTGCCTTCTGAGGAGGAGATCCTCAGGCCTTACTCTGAGTCTACGGTAGATTTTGTAGAGGTCGAGATGTAGATATTGATACAGATTTAGAGTTTATTTGACCAGAGAGAGATTCCTTAAGCGGAGTGTGCAGCAAGACTAGGCATCTCTCAACTAAGTGCGGCGGGGGTGAGGTGCCTCTGAGTTGGAGAATTTACTACCCACAATTTGCAAGAATTACTTGTGAGTAATTATTTCACACTTCCATTATGTCATCGAATTTTTCCCAATTTCTCAACACCATCCTTTTCCCAATTTATACCTATCCAACAACACCAAAATTGGAAGAAGTTAATGATAGATAATATTATGTGTCAGATTGATATCCTTGTTTGGGGTCGGACAGTTTCTTTGTCAAGTCAAAAGGTTGAACAAGTAGAGTGCCCAATCATCAATGAAAGTCAAGTATTATGTTTAGAGGCATCATTAAATAACTCTAATGATTGAACATAAACAATTTTAGGTCAGTAACAGCAGTAACAATTTTAGCTCAGTAACAGTGGCAGCACTTAAACTCTTGGCTACCATAACTTCAGCCTGACCACAACCTAATAATACAGTCCTCTAATAAACGGAACTTATCTACGAGCTTTTCTGAGGTTCTCTAGGAATTATTCCTGCACCGGTCTGAAACCATCATCAAGAAACACGAATCAATTGTCCAGAAGCCCAGAAAACTAAATATTCAAGTGGGATTAACAGTGGTGTTGTTGAGTAGAGACAACACCTTCTTGCTTTAAGCCTACGCAGCACAAGTTACGAAAATTTGTACAGTTCAACAAGAGTGGAAGGTTCATAAACCTAGCATATAGAACAAAACATAATATCTTAAAAACCTATTATTATAATTTGTAAAAATCACAAATATAAATTCATCTAAAATCGAAATGAAGCTGCAGTAATAAAATATACATTTTTCCCTTTTTGTTCCAATCCTGATATGGATCGGGTTTCCTGATCTAATGTTCTGGATCTTCTAATCTTTGAAACATAATTTTCTACTTGATGTCACTGGCAATGATATTTTTTCACCTGATGAGCCAAAGCATATGCCATAGCCCTCTCACGCTTGGCTGCTGCCTCTTGCCTCTTTAACAACTTGGCTTGAATTTCTTCAACAGATCCTACGGTATCACACCACCCTTCCTGCACAAAATTCAGAAGCAAAATATAAGAGTCAATAAGAGGAAAAAAAACGATTTTGGCATGGTTTCTGTATATGGGGTTGTATCACCTTGATGCGGCTTAATATATAGCTTCCATTTTAATTACAACACAGGTTCCATAGAGATTAAGTATTCATACGGTATCGTTCCAAAGTTTCATGCTCTTTAATCCAGAGAACACAGATGGGATTTCTACAGAAACACGGGTCCACAAAATGTTAGATCCTTCTAAACACTTACTTTTTTTTGACAATTAAAGGAAGTTGAATAGAAGGACATCAAGGGAATGCCACCAAAGTATAAAATATGATCTGACTACATGAACCAAGGGATGCCCATGTGTTCAACAAGTGTTAAAAACTATGTAATTCGGGTCTCTATCTCCGGAAAGCCAACTATGTAAAAGAGACAAAAATATACTTTTCACACTCTACCCAATGAATTATCTGGATTCTAAAAATCTCCCCCCCCATATTGCCCATGAAAGACAAAGGAATTGATCTCCAGGCTTCTCTTCTCCTCTTGCCTATCCTCGATCCCCACCATGTCCTGAGGACAAGCCTGGCATTCGAAGAAAAGATCCATTGCATCTGAAACAAATGAGAATTAGTTCCTAAATCTCTCATTCAAGTGCACTGAACAAACAAGTGATTGAAAAACTCAGCCTCTAATTTGCATAAGCAACATCTGTTAATCAAGATCAGCCCCTTTTTGACGAGATATTCCTCTCCCCTGAAGCAATCACAATACCAAAAAATCCACCCTAGGGACTGCTCCATTTTTTCAAATGTTGAGAAGGGAATTCCATCTCCACACCAACCCCAAACTTTTGTAGAAGGATTTCACCTCAAACCTGCCGGAACCTGAACCCGTCAATTTTACCTGTCCTCCTATGCCTAGCTTTTGATGTCGTAAAGGCGTGAGATTAATCTCGTAAGGCCTTCCATCTCCCAAACAACAATCCCGTTCGAGATGTGGAAACAGTTAGCCACTGTCCCCTTTCTATTCTTTGCAATGGCAAAAATTAGGTATTTTTAGACACTTTGACAGCATTTATGCTTAGTGATCCCAACTCTTCTATTTCAAGCACGTTCCATTTAGCCCTATTCCAATCATCAATGGCATCACCTTATAAGAATCCTAATGCATATCTCAAAGGCTGCCTTTTGTTTCACCAGTTTTAGTAAAGGCCAGCCCTTTAGCAACACAAGCGAGGCCCTAATCGTATATCCACTTTTTTTAGCAATGCCCATTTTTTTGGATGTAATAGGGACTATTATATTTAATAATTCACCGGCATTTTTTTTAATTAAATACTTATTTGCTTTTGCACTTTCATACTTCCAGATAGTGGTTATCCCATAAATTTAGCATTAAATCTCTCCACCAGTAGTGCACTTCTCAAAAAGTTCCCCCATTGAATAACTATATTATCCCATAAAATAATAATTATTTTCACTAATCATATAAGTAAAAAGGCCCAATAAAAGTCACTATTCTCAAATGGCCACTTCCTTGCATGATGATTTCTCCTTATCTAAAAGACTGCCTTTTGCCTTCCATTTTTGCAACTCAACTATTTCCGGCTCTTGGATCCCAAGGATACAACTTCTACTTCAATTCTGTTTGGAGATCTTTTTCCATATACATCTGTAACTTTCACACTCCCAAACAAACTAAATGATGAGTACCATAAAAGTTTATCACCTTTAACTTCCACCAGTTAAAAGGAAACTTTCATGCCAAATATATTGCACAATTCTCTAATTCATCACAGCAGTTAAAATTCTAAAGAATATTATATGAACTACTTTGAAACTATAGAAAGGCTCTGCTCTTTTTATGTTTTTTTTTTTTTTTTCTTTCTGATAACTTTCCATGTGAAGTTGTAAATTTGTTTTTTTGACAGTATGCAGCTTTGATGTTAAATGAATCTAGTATACTTCCAGCTAGCAGTTTTCCAGAGTCTCAGATATTAAATACTTATAAGAAATTTTTCTTGGAATTGATAAGATCAACTCATATAGGACACATTTGGATGGAATGATTAGGTGGATCAGTCGGATGAATACCAACAATCACTACTGGTCCAAAAATGACTAGACGTCCCCTTAATGTAGATAGAGTTGGATCTTCTGGTTCTCTTCTCCTTTCACTTAAAAATTTGAAATTCCAAATCTAATGGTTGAAATTCCAAAGTTTCCGTTAGAACTCATCACACTAAAATTACATGGAATTGTTTTATTTTTCTCATATTGTCATGAAAATTGTTTCTACACGTGGGAAAAAAATGTGTAAATAAAGTCTTATTAACATTTTTGATTGACATGGGAATCTAGGATCACAATAGATTTTCCTGGAGAAAAGGATCCACGTAGCTTAACCCAAGTACCTAGGACTCCCTCTTATTTAGTTGATGAATTTTGATTCAGACTACAAATAGTTATTAGGTTTATAGGGTAAGCCTTGGCCAATATTAAGGTTGCTCATTTACGACTTGGAGGTCATGAGTTCAGTACTAAGAAATCGTATCTCTGGTTACTGGGGTAAGACTGCATTTTTACCCTTCCCCAGACCCCAAATAGATGGGAAAACCTAGTGCAACTGAGTCAGTCTTTTTAGTTTTGGTAAACTGATTATAATCAGATGCTAGATTGGACCTAGAGGATACAACTTTCTATCTTATAGCCTCTCAATACATTCTATCTACAATTCCTATCACATCATCCAAACATGAACATAGGTTCTGTAATGTGTAAAGTCAGAGAAATTATGGATTGTCATTTGGTAGTTATACTCCCTTCCCTGCTGGAATATATTATGAGTTAGATATTGCCAAAATAAGTTATTTCCCTTTGTGCTCTTGTTTTGCCTCCAACTTAAAACATCCAACTTAAAACATCCAACCTTCTCACTGACACAAACAATAACCTTTTGAAAATCTCCCATTCTAGTAAGATTGATCCATATTCCCAAACCTAGATTATTCCCCATTAAAAATAACTAAAGAAATAAGTTTGCCTCACATGTTGAATAAGTTGACAATATATCGCAAGAATAATCGATTCATGATGTAAAGAAAACTCCAAATTGAAGTGTTCTTCATGTGAGGGACCAAGCTAATTACAATATCCACAAACTACACTAGCATCGCTCTTGACAATGATAGCAGTCCAATCCAGTGTTTGATATATGCTTCTACTAATTAAAAAATAACAACAATCAAAAAGTATATTGCATTAGATTAATTACATTTCGAAGTGAAGGAACATACTGGCACCACATGAGCATGAAATACTGTGCCATAATCAAAGGGGAAAATGAAAAACTATCTAACAGAGAAAAACCTGAGGATTGCTTACCTCAATTGCTCGAACACGACCGTCACGCTCAAGCTGTTGCTGAAGTTTTTGTTGTGCAGTTTGACTTTCCAAGGCTAAACGAACACGACGAGCTCGAACACGAGCCTGAACCCTCACTAGAGCTTGCATACAACGAAGAGTTATTGCTGCTTGCTTCCTCACAGCATGGCCTCTAACAAGGGCTTGAAGTCTTACCAAACCTTTCAAAGCTCGTAAAGCTCGCCTAGCCTGACAGTTATCAGCAAAATATTTCACAGGATCTAATTTGTATGTCATAAGTAGAATTTAAATTCTTATAATATTACACACATATATAGTATTGAGAAATATCAGACGCAGCAATGCATTATATCCAACTTGCATTACAGAGAGAAGATACTCCGAGGAAAAATATAGAGCATTTAAATCTCAGTGAAAACTCTGCATTAAAGACTAAGGTGGCATTAACAGCAACCAATGCGTCCAGGGTTCAATGATAGTCTTGAAAAAACAACTCTTGAGGTTCTGTCTACAGCCCCTCAACGTCTATGGCCCGTTGGATCGACAATTGGGCAATGCAAACTTCTTAGCCATATTATAACATTATCTAATGATGCCCACCTTTCAGATAGCTTTATCAAAATTTTAACTCGAAAAATCAGCTGTTGCTGAAGTCATATCAAAACCCAATCCACGGAATGATAAGGTGCAACTCAACTAATTTTATGGACAAATCTTGTTCCACCACCACAGAGAGGACAACAAGAAACAGTTGCATCTAGATATATTCATGTACTTCAATGCTTATGGTTCATATTGGAGTAATTTTGTACTTTCAAAGATTAGAATGTTTTGTATCTGTGCAAATACTTTTTTCTTTTAGAGTGAGTAATATGAATTTTGCTAACTCTTTCCTGTAATGCACATAGTAGAGTCTTTTCAAGAACTTAGGAACTCCTGCAGGCCAGAAATTTCTTATTTCAAAAAAAGCCATCAGCATACACTTTATATTTTCCTTTAATTTCTGTTTTGCAAGTTGATAATACAAACCCTGTCAAGAATGTTTCAGTTAATTAGTCCCTTCTCTACTGCCTATCAAAAAGAAAAGAGAAAAATAATTAGTTTTTTTTTTTTTTTGGGGAGAATTTGGGTCTTGCTTGGTTATTAGAATTGTTATCATTTTACAATTTTTTTACCTTCTCAACGCTTTAAAAACTCTAAATTACCATGCTAGATCAGACTGCACTAATTGAACTCCGAAACTAACTCACAAATTGGTGATTTGTGTCTATCTTCTCCAAGAATCTTATTCTTGTAATTCTCTCTTGTGAAATTACATAAAACTAATTTTCAGAAATACATCACACTGTGTCATCAAACTCTATGTATCTCAACTTAATGACATCTGCAAAACGATAAACTCACTTTTCATCAACCTCAAGACCATTATCCAAGCTCAAGCATTTCTCCACTATATAGAAGCTATGGACTTCTAAATAGCCATACTCAATATTTTAACGCTTCAAAAAAATAATCAATATTTCAACTCTTAAGTTTGTAAGGGCGATTTGAGAATCACATCTCTAGAGGCTACAAAGATGGAATACCTATCATCCAAGGCACTTGCAGACATTTTACTATACCATAATGAGGTGAAAAGTGGTAACTCTATAATTCTTTTCTTGTAACAATGTTGATGAGCACAGTTCAACTTCAATTATAAATTTGCTAGGTGCATTTTGATGTTGACAGGCAAGCAGTGGAACCAAATACTAGGCACTGAAGGTACCATACAAAATCAGCAAGACTCAACGATAGATGTTGCAATGCAAGAACGAACACATTTTTGAGATAGTAGAAGTAGAATCAATTGATGAAAAATTAAGAAAATGCTCAGTAACGCAGTTTGGCTATGAGCAAAGAAGACCAATAGCCGCAGCAGCATTGTCCACAACTCTACAACTGCTAGCAGAAGGGGAAGAAAGAAAATTCTAAATTTAGTTGAGATGGGTAGGAAAGGAATGGCAACTTGGAACCTTTTTTTTTTTGGGGGGGGGGGGATAAAATGGCAATGTGAAATTTTAAACTATAAATTATCGCCCCAAAAGAATCAAAAGATCCAGTTCAAGACAGCTAGGACGCTGCATTTTTTAGCGTTGACATAAGAATCAAATTAAGAAAATATTGTTATCTTGAATTTGGATAAATCGACAAAATCTATTTAGTTAGGATTCTTGTTCTATTTCAGAAGTAGGCGATTTAACAGAAGAATTAACTGTAAATGGTCCCCCCCCCCAAAAAAAAAAGTAGAATAAAGATGCAACTAGACAAAAATGGTCACGAACAAGCCTAGTTCTTTTTTTTTTTTTTTTTGACTGGACAAACCAGCCTAGGTTAGCTAACTCTAATTGAGTTGAACTGTGGTCTAAATCAAAGCCTACGTGACACGTTCTATTCCCAGTATTCAATTTATCAAAACAAAAAAATCATATCACGAGCACAAAAAATTCAAGGAAATTGTGGATACACATTTCCTTTTCGATGAGTCCAAGTTCGTACTATTTTCATAAATGATTTGAGGATGCATGTATATTAATCATCCTATATAGTCAAATATTTTTTGTTGAGGACCCAAATAATAATTCATTAGAACAATGGCAATGAACTCTTAACAACATAAGACACATGGTGAAAATCCCCGTTCATTGATATCTCCCAACAAATTTCTCTTCTTAATTTATTCTCTTTTTCTTGAGTTTTGTTCTCTCCTCCATGCTTTGTCATTAGACCAAAAAAATTGCCATTTAGTTGCCAAGTCATTGGACAAAAGGCAGAACGAGAAAGCTTACAATAGCTACTCCACTGAAGCATGTTGAGAAATTGCAGGTTTTCATATGTTTTGCAGCATCTCTGGATCTACTAAATAGTGCAAAATGCTAAACTTATCCAAACCCTCAAAATTACTCTCTTCCTTGACCGGCGCATCTCTGGATCCACCAAATAGTGCAAAATGCTAAACTTATCCAAACCCTAAAAAATTACTCTCTTCCTTGACTGGCCAAAAGGAGCAATGATTTACATCTTCTCTACATTTAGGTATTATGACGCACCAAGCCAATGAGATGTGAAATGTAAATTCAGTCTTCTAAAAAACAGACAAAAATGCAGTAAGAAATTGAAATTGATAGAAATAAAAAATCTCTTTATGTAAACAAAAAGGATTTTTTCGATTCCAAAATGTTGCACTGCAAGTGATATTATTACAAGAATCCACAAAAAGAGTTGTGAATGATTGATTAACCCCCTCATAGAACTAGGTAATAAATAGGCAATCCCCCCAAAAACAACACTTATCATACTCAACTAGATAAAATAAAATAAAATAAAAAAGACAGGTTGCAAAAGTTGTCAAGCTCTAGAACACATTTTAACTGAACAAGCCCACAATTTAAATAGAAAAATACCCAACCAAAATAGATATACATGTACTATCATAATAAGACAAAACTAGGGGTAAATGGTGAAGCCAACACTTGGTGAGACATTATTTTTTTCCATAATTACCTCTTAACAACCACAACCACCCACAACTTGAAAGAGATGTGTAAATAATTTTTGAAATTCTAAAAGTTATTTAAGTAATTTTACTTTTAAACCTTTTGCATTTACTCTACTACCCTCAGCTACCATTAAAAGAGGATAATGACTGTAAAAAGGTAATTATATGGGCATCACACATACACCAGCACGTCTAATGTGTGTGTGTATATATTCAAGGGCCAATTGGTGGAGCTAAAAAAATTAGAGGAAATAGTTAAGTACCAAAAATCCTCGAAATGCTGTTTGGATGCGGGTGGCAGCCCATCCTTCACTAGTCATTAGTTGAATTTGAGCTGCATCCTGCATTTGATGCGAGTTAGAAGGAGAGCCAGCAGCATCTGGAATCGAATGGATGTTTGGATCTACAACTGGTGAAGCAGCTTCGTGACTGAACTCATCTTGAAGTGTATCTGCATGGATCTCAAGATTCTCAACCGAATGCTTTCTCCAGTGCTGGAACTTTCCAGTTCTCTACAATGTTCACAAAATATGAGACAAAATGTGCACGTTAATTCAAATTGTTTCACATTTGACTATCTCTGGAAGTGCAGCATCTAACAAGTTTTTTGTTGAACAAAAATTGAACCCTCAGATTAGGATTATGAACAGTTTTTTGAACATGGCCTTTGTTGAAATAACTTAATAAATATTGTTGGGCCTATTTTCTAACTGTTTACATTTTGGGGCAATTGGTGCCTTAACATGGTATTAGAGCTTTGGTTCAAGAAGGTCCTAGGTCCAAATCTCATTATCAATGTTTATTTCCTGTTTGTTCTTGTGCACTCTAGTTTCCAGCTGGTGCCTATTGTTTAATTTAGTTTATTTGTCTCTGCCCTATGTGCGAATCAGGTTTGCACGGAGGATTGTTGAAATAGTTTAACATACATTGTTGAGTCGATTTCCTAACAGTTTAAACTTTTGGGACAATTGTTAACTTAATAGCCTTCGTAAAAATCCTTTTATTCCCAAAATGGAGTTTCCACCTTCCAACTCCACTTTCCAACATTCAAATATACTGCTAGTGTGACCACTTAGAAGAGACATAACTTTGCATGAACCATGAACGGTATGGCAGGGCAAGGTGTCCCTCAGCTGAGTACCATCTAAGGTGGGTAACATGCCTTGTGTTGAAGAATTAACTACCTACACCAACTTAATTAGCTAACCTGTTTGCTTGTTAAAGCCACCACTGTCCAGGTCATAGGTGTGACGTGCTTGGAAGATGACTCAATATGAAATATCATTCATATGTAGGGGTGGAAATGAATCGAGCCGTTCGCGAGCTACTCGAGCTCGGCTCGAAAAAAACTCGGCTCGAGCTCGATTCGTGAGTTAAACGAGCTCGAACCGAGCTTGGTTATTGACTTGTTTTGGATTTGAGCTCGAGCTCGAGCCTAGAGAAGCTCGGCTCGAAAGCTCGCGAGCAGGCTCAGTTAGAATAATATATATTTTTTTAATAATATTTTTATATTTTTATTATATTTTTTAAATATATTATATTTTTAATCAAAACAACGTCGTTTTGGTTTAATCGAGCTATTCGCGAGCCTAACCGAGCCTACTTTCTTCTTTATCGAGCCGAACTCGAGCCTATATAGAAGCTCGAATCGAGCTCAGTATAAAAAGCTCGAGCCGAGCTCGAGCATGTTAAAGCTCGGCTCGGCTCGGCTCGGCTCGGCTCGTTTCCACCCCTATGCATATGGCATGAAAGAAACCATGGAGTTTTTAACGAAATAGAATTTGATTCCTTCTATTGAGAAATCCATTCTTGTTTTCCTTTTATAAGTCCATTCTCATTTCCTTATTCTTGTGGTTAAGAAAGAATATCCCATTTTCTTCATCCTCTTTTGATGAGTTTTCGATGAGTTATTTATTCATGCAGATAAATAGGTACTGTACTTGATTTTGTATAGGGTTTGTCCTTTTTGGCGCTTCTTAATATATTTACATTTAACACCCCCCCCCCAAAAAAAAAATCCAAACAAAAAAGATTAGTCATACTGAAGCTTTTATGTTTTATGACAGGTAACAGCAAAAAACTTCAAAAATTGAACACAAGGTAACAATGCCAGCACAGGATAAATAGAAATAAAATTAGTCAACATGGATACCCACATTTTCATCCTTCTCTGAAGATTGTGACTTTTCTGATTTTTTTAAACCAACCAATGATTTAAACCATTTCTTGGATACACCCATGATGATATCACTTTAGCATACCAACTCCAGACCTGTCGTAAAAAAGTATTCAAGAACTCAGTATATGATATCTACTTAGCAGCCAAATAGAAGGACTTACAAGGAACAATCAGCAAGGACAAGTAATGAAGCTTCTGATAGCAGTTAGCACCCACACGTTAGATCAGCATTTCACCTATATTAAGCATTTCATATTTGATACATGAAGTATTAGCTTAGAAACTTTAAAGAATTATTACCACATATGTCTAGCCATGGAATGGGTATTTACCATCTAAAGGTATTGCATCAAATTTCCCCTTTCTTAAGGATTAGCCCTTCAATAAAATCATCATCATCTGTGCCAGTACCTTCAGGCCTGATGCCATAGGTGCTGAACTAGGTGAAATCCTAATATTTGGCTTTAATTAGGGAAGTGATATCCAGTAATTTTAAACTGATGTTGCAGCTGTGCTGTCAATATCTTACTAAAAAAACATCTTTATGTTACCCAAATTTCAAATATCCAATCCCAACTCGTTTGGGACTAACGCTTTGTTGAGTTGAGTTGTATGTTACAGAAATTTGAAATATGATTTTCACAACTTACGCTCATTCATTACATGCAAAGCTCTCTATTCATATAATGTAAAGATCTTACTAATGAGATTTTCATCCTATCAGTAACAATGGAACACTACATTGAACTCACATTTAACCGAAAGTAATCCATTTCTGCTTCTATTTGTATATTCAAAATCTAAACCTTTTAATAGTAAATTCATCCAGGTTCTGCTACTATGTAACAGTTGCTCAGATAGAAGCTTATATTGTTATGTGGGATAATGCCGGCTATGCTAGCATACTAAAATAGATCTGTTGTAAGGGCTCATGCCTAAATGCAATGAATACTTTGTATATTTTATATTATAATATACTTAATTTCCGGAAGCAAAAAAAATCTGCTACCATGTCTACTGAATTCATTCTACTTACATTCAAACAATCGAAGGAAACAATAAAAGGGCGCAGGACAATTAGTATGAGAGGACCAACTGTAGAGCATTAAAGAAACAGAAAAGAACAGTAAAATAGACTTGCTAGTACATGGGGATAAAATCTTATGAAAACCGGCTATCTAATATGAGCTTCAGATCATATAAAAAGAAATGGAAAAGAAATTCAAATTCCATAAGCTGCTGAAAATAAACCAAATTAAACCCAAAAAAAAAAAAAATTAGTATATCAAATATCAAGAATACGCATAGAAGAAAAAAATTTAAAATTTTAGTAACTTGGAAGCAGCAAGCAAATTCTTGATAACAGTTCAATGATATAATGAATTCTCCAATGGTATGATGAATTCCAATTAGGTGCCTGCTCAAAATAATGCAGTGACAAACCATATAGGAATTTCAACCACCAAACTCAATTAACAAACCTTCAAATGGAAGACCTTCACTGTGATATAGCAGTCGACTTGATTAGCTCAGCACAGCTGCCAAATAACCTGCATTTTTACCCTTGCCCCATCAATTGTCCCCCTGAAACAAATAGAATATGTTATAAACAATGTAGAATCTTACTTTCATTATGGTTTCACCAAGAAAGGTAAAAGGCTGAAACAAAAGCATACCAAGAAGCACGAATGTGCACATAATGAACCACAAACATAACTTGTAACCATTAGAAAAACATGACCAAAACCAGATTTACAGCTATCGTTACACCTCAACAGGCTCAAACTAAGGCAAAGGCAGAAATAATTGGAAAGGTGTGTCAAAAACCCCACTTTGGACCGTACAATTCACACGTTGGGGAGCCAGCCATCAATACATTTCCTACAGATACACCCACTTACAGAGAGGTAAAATTACATAGATCACGGAAATGACAATATCATGGAATTTTAAAAAGCTTCCCCATATTAATTGCTTCAGAAAACCTAGTTTGTGAACAGATTAACTTTAGTTATCCGAAGTTCAAACAGCTTACAATGCTGGCATAAAGCCCTAGTTGTTAAGCCAACCAACTCCATTCAATTCAAACAAAGATATCACAAAGCCAATGGTAATTCCTCAAAATGTGAATTGAAAACTTGATTAAAGCACCGAGTAACATAAGTTCTTCAAATAAAACACCCAACTCAGTAAATAAACAATGCAGATCGGCAGATCATGAAGTAGAAATCGTGACACAATATGACTAATATACATGTGCATGCATATGATATATACAAATATAGTTGAAATAGAGCATAATTCACCTCGATCTATCAATCAGTCAACAAAAGTCAAATCTCGGTCAACATCGGTGCTCCTTCTTTCCTCGACAAATTTGCGAGCTTCGAGAATGGGATTCGAATTTTGATCGATCACTGTTTAGTTTCACTCCCTCTCCCTCTCTCTCTCTCTCTCTCTCTCTCTCTCTCTCTCCAGCAACGTTGAGGCATTACAGGGAACTGATGAAGGGGCTCAAAGCCTGTGGACAGTTGGACAGTGAACCATGCTAATGTACGCTGGGGGTGTTGGGTGCGACACACGGCACGTCGTCGTCTGGTGGGACGGTGGAGTGGTCCCAACTGTCACGCGGGCAACCAAGAGTTAATCACGGGATCGGTGGTCCAGCGAACGGCGTGGCTTGGGAACCAATAACTAATTTTTATTTTCTTGTAATTTTTTTCATTTTATGTGATATTTTTTTATGAAAATCTATTCTATTTTGTTCAGCAAATTTTAAATGTATTATTCACATTTCTATTTATAAATTGAGGAATTTTAAAAAAAATTACATATTTTTCTTATTTGGTTTTCGTAGAAATATAATGGAAATTTGAAAAAAAAAAGTAATTTTCTTTTGTTTAATTGTGAAATGAAAGCAAGAAGAAAATATAAAAACTAAAAGGAGGAAGTAAATGATGAAAATGTAGGAAAAGATAAATTTTATTTTCTATGTCCTTTCCTTCCTCTGAATTTACTTTCTATTTATTTTTCATTCTAACTAAACATAGCTAAATATTTATTTATTTTGGCCAAATAATCACAACTATTATTTTTTATTTATTAATGGAGACGTGAAAAAGTCAAGCATTAGCAGATAAACTTCCATCAACTAATAAAAGTTAGTAACTAATAACTATTTTTTTATGATGAAATAAAATCTAATCGACAAATAGTTGTTTTTTTTGAATAATTAGTGAGTAAATGCTTACATAAAATTTAACAAAATATTTATTATATTTGGGAATCAATTGGTTGCCAAAGTAGCAATATATCAACCAAATAGAATTTGGTTAACTAGCAGATGGTTGATTTTTTTAAATCAATTGATTGTTAAAGAAAATAAATATTTTTTAATATTCATGCCAATTTTGCAACATATATTTTATTTTTAGCAAGCAAAATTTCACTTGTTTTTCTACTAATTTTTAATTAATAAAATATTTAGTATATACATATACACAATTAATGACTTAGAATCAATTTTTTTTTTTTTGAGGAGCAATGCATTACTCTTATAATTAACTGCAGTAAGTTTAAAAATTATATCTGAATTAAATTCTAAACAATAAAAAATCTTTTTTTTTTTTTTTGGTGAGACGTTTTGCCCACTAATCTAATGGCAAGCATTTTTCCCACCAATTATATTTTTGGTTGACAATATTTTACGCGACAAAATATAATCTTTAATGGCTAAACTTTTGATGATTGAAAGTGTATTTTAGTTCATTATTTTTTAAATAGAATTTGTAATGAAATCAAGCTACTTGAATTTAACTTAATTAAAATTCAATAAAACTTAAATAAACGAGACTTGTATTAAATATTATTCTAAGTTAACATCTAGCATTTAACAAAGATATAAAATATTCGGTTAAACCGAGTTTGGGTGAAACATGTAATTTTATATCTAAATATTAAATTTAAGCCAATTTTTGATCACATATCCTATATAATACAAAAAATAAATAATTATTTAAATCACCAATATAATTTATATATTCGAGTAATTTTTATCTCCTTATTTAAAAATTTTAATAAGTTTCATTAAACTAAAATGATATATGCGGTGAAGTAGTTAAAATAACTTTGAATGATACCTCAGTCGGTAAAATTTTAACTTTACTCTAAAGTGTTCATTAGCAAACAAAAAAAAAAATGTGGAGCAGTTAAAATATTTATTTATTTTTTATATTATTTTTTTTCCACATGTGAGATGGGTGACGGTTAACGGCATTTTGCATTAAAAGCGAAAGTTGTAATTGAAATATTTATTTATGTTTATTTTTTTTTTCCACGTGGGAGATGAATGGCATTTTGCGTTGAGAGTGCGTTTATAGTAATAAAAAAGTGAGATAAAATATGATGAATGATACGTTTCGCGCATCAAAATCAAATTTTGGTGAAAATATTTAAAAATCTCTAAAAATCTTTATACATTTTTACATATTTCTACATTTTTAAAATTTAAAAAAAGTTCAATACCTTTTAAAAAAAAGTCGATAATTAGAATTCTGTTAATCAAATAGTAAATTTTTTTTATCATTTTCTCACCATGAACTCTCAAGTTACTGAATGACACCTACTTTGACTATTTTTTGTGGAGTCGTAGAAACCGTTTCGACTAATTTACGCGGCCAACTTCAGTCCAAACAGTTTTTATAATCCGTTTGGACAGGTTATAGTGTAAAAAAGTCATGACCGCCCAAAAATTTGAATCTGTCTACATGAAAATCCAATCCGTCAGAACGGAAATCTTATTATTTATCTCCAAAAAATACGGTTTGAGATGTGTGCACTAAATACAAAAAATTTCTCCAGACTACATTTTATCTCATTTTTTATCGCTCCAAACTTACCTAAATGAGATAAGTAATGAGTTCATAATTTAGGCAGTGAAATAAAAAGTAAATAGTTAAAAATTTTTTAATATTTTTTACTGTTTTTCAGAATTATTTTGTTAACTCAAACGGGACCCAAGGACGGCCGAACAGCCGCGAGCCCGAATTTTCGCAGGCTTTCTCATATATTTTCCTATATATATATATCTATATATATATATTTTTCAATCTTATTTAGGAATTTAGAGAGGGAAAGAGAGCGGGAACTTTGTATTCGTGTGTCGAAGCTTTTGACCAATGGCGACGAGCAAAGCAGAGGACCAAACGGAGGCCATGAACGCTAGCAACCAGGAGGTCCGAGATGACGTCGTCTCCGTTGATCTTCCGGCTCCCCAAGGCTGGAAAAAGAAGGTTCAAATTTGTCTCTATGACCCTCCCTCTCTCTTCTCTCCCCCACTTCGTTCTCTCTCGAATTTTCTTTGATATTTCGTTCGAGTAGTTTGTGCCCTAATTTGTTCTCCCCGCTATGAATCATTCAAATTTGCACTGTTTTTGTTGTTCTTCTTGCTCCGTGTATATCTACGTGTTTATTGGACATGGCCAGGGCTTTTTTCGCGAGTGTTCGAAGCTATTTTTGCTGAATTACGTGTGAATGCAAGCTTATAGCGTTTCTATTCTCGAAATTGTACCTAAATTTCTTCTTGATAGCTTTTTGTTGGCAGTTTGTGCACTTTGGCGGGAAACTCAGTCGGTAGATGTTTTGTTCTTCTTCTCTGTATTCATTGTTCTAGATAGGGTTTGAAACTGCAGGGTAGCAATTTTGTGCAAAGAAGAGAGTGCAACTGCGTATAGTTTTTTTTTTTTTTCACTTTCCAGCTGCTATTTTCTGTGCTTTTGTTATTTCAGATTGTGAGATATTTGTTGCAGTTGGTAGTCTGTTTCTGGATTCCAGAAGTATGGTCGAATATATTTGATTAGGAGTATTTGCATATATTTGGAGCCTTGTTTTTTTTTTTTTTTTTGTCTTATGGATTTTTAGGGGTTTGTTTTTATGATTTTTTTTTTTAAGATTTAGAAGGGGGGTGTTGGGGTTTGGAATATATCCAGGTGGATTTATCATTTATTTACTAAGAAGTATGGATAGGCACACAATGCGGATGCAACCCATCACAAACATGTCGACCCGTCAATTCTTAAAATTATCAAGGCATAGCATGACAAGGAGCGAAGGACTACTTTGTTTATGTATAGGAAGAAACTATTGATTATTCATTTTTATAGTATAACTGCTTTTATCTTTTATTTATATCTATTTTAAAAGATTGTGTTTACAAAGAAATTACAAATTTTAGATCTTAAAATTCATAAATTGAGCTCGAACATGGCTCATCAAGGCCACGAATCACGCTCAAGCAACTCGATCTGTGGCCAACCTACTCATAGGTGAGCTCAAATCTTATTTTTAGATGCTGTGGCATTGGCAGTAGTTTTTCCAATTGGGATTTAACTTGTTTTTTTTTTATCCCACGTTAAAGATTTCTAACTTTTGGCACTTCTGAACCTCTCCTGAGCTTGTAGTTAAACTGGTTATACTATCACCTGAAAACCAGAATGACTTGCTTCTTTCGCTAAGGTTCCTTGTAAAGTATTGGAAATTTTGGATTGGTTGCCCTCTGTTAGTGTGTGTCTTGAGCTCGATGTTGTTTGTTTATATTAAACATTGGATATATTTGAACATTAAAAGTACTTTTTTGTTGTATTTGGATCTACTTAAGAATGGTAATGATGTAATTTCCAGATGTTTCTTTATTTATCATATGGTTGTTGTTCTTTATTTTTTGTCCATTTTCATATGAAGATTGTTTGGTTCTTGTTTTCCATGTTGTACGAGGGAAATGGTTCATTTTTATCTGTCTTATTCAGACATCATGGTTACACTGGTTTGTTTGTCCAATATGTGAAATTTAAGTAAATTAGCACTTAGCCAGACTGTATTTGGGATTTGATTTCAGGTGCAATTATAATTGAATTACTCTTTTGAATTGATTAATTTCCTATTTTTGCAGTTTACTCCAAAGAAAGGTAGGACCCCTCAAAAGACTGCAGTAGTATTTACTTCACCTACTGGCGAGGAGATAAAGAGTAGGAGACAATTGGAACAGTATCTTAAATCGTCTGCATCTGAATTTTATTGGGGCACGGGTAGGTGTATCAGTGTATTAAACAGGGCCCAATTCCCCAGTAATCAAGGAGTATTTATCTAATAAATTGCCCATAATGACTTTATTCAATTAAATCTGTTGTTATACTGCTGTCAACAAGTGATAGTCCTAGGCGCCTTGTGAGGATCAGTGAGAAATCAAAGGCAATCGAGGCCCTAGAAAACAAGCTTCTCAAGAAAGTACAGAAGAAATCTAGCTCAAAGGAAGACAAAAATGATAACGTCGATGGCATTGGCAAGAATGCTGAAGAAAAAGATGCTGCTAAAGAAGAAATCAAAGAAAGTGGAGTAGCAATGGAAATGAAATATGCTGGGGACATGGGAGATAACCGTAACGTTGGAAAGTTTACTGCAGAAATGAAAGACGTAGAGGATGTTGAGGACCATAACAAAGGAGGGGTTGCCCCTGAGGAAGCTCGTGCAAAGATAGACAGTATTGAAGAATTTGAGAAGAAAACTGATGGAGAAATTGATGAGATTAAAAAGGAGAAACCAGTGGACGAGAGAGTGACTTGTGAAATTCCTGATGCAAAGGAGGATGATGGAGGGAATAGGTCCCTGCCATTGGCGGGACTACAACAGGCAAAGCCTGATGGGTCGTCCCAACTATTGGTGCTTGGTGAGAGTGTACCTTCTGGACAAGATACAAAAGTTGTGAAAGATGCAGTTCTTGAAGATGTTGATACGAAGGCTGAGGATTCCAAAGACGTGAAAGTTGGACAAGATAACTGATAACAAAGTTATCCAACAGATGATCCAAACGAGAATCTAGGTACCTAAGCTTTGACACCGGTGTGGTGTCTGCCAAAGAACCTCCGATACTTAAGTTAGCAAACTAAGCATTTTTTGAAATAATTCAATAGAATTACAGTAAGAAAAAAGTTGTGTACCTGATTCTCAAAGGGGATGATATATATAGAAGCACGATACTCGCATGGGCATGATACATATGTGCCTCATGTAATCATAATTTTTTTTCAATAACATTGTGCCACGTGTATTTGTGGATCCCAAGATAATTCTCATTATTAGTTATCAAAATCATTATGCAGCAGACAATCAGCAGGCAGTATTTTTATAGGCGTGAATCATGGGATATATCAGAAAACAGTTATGGACCTTTATATCTGTTAGAGTGACGTTTGGGTCAAATTGACTGATCGCTCTAAATACCCGATCGATCGGTCAAAGGAGATCGATCCTATAAATACCTGATCGATCGGTAGAGGGAGATCGCTCGGGTAATAATGATCGGTCAGGTATATCTTATCAAATGCCCTCGATTCCCTAGATCATCGAAGAGGACCGAGTGAGATGAATGATTGGCTTATTAACAGGGTCCTTTTAGACAGTCGGTCGGATGAGATGTCGAGGGAATCTAAGGGTTGGCGTGCGTCGGATTCACGTGTGCATTAATTGCTCTTGCGCTGCGTGTGTGATTTGGCGGTGAAAGGACGTGGCTGTCTCGTCACGTGGCGTGTGGTGGGCCGTTGTTCATTAAAAGTGCAATCGTGCACCTTGGGCCACTGGATGGAGTAAATCTGTGCCATTGCTTTCAAATTAAACCAGGTGAAGGGTCCGTGCCTTCTCAGTTATAAATAAGAGGGGGTACGGAACTTGGTACTTCTTTTCGATTCCCATTTGCTCTTTGTGCCACCCATTGTTTCTTCTTTGCGTCCATTGCTGCCACGCTTTCTTTATTTGAAGCTGCTCACGTCTCTACTCCAAGGTCTTAGGCGCCTACGTAACTGGTAAGGCTGTTTTCTCGAACTCTCCTTTTTTGATTTTGCTCTTTTTCGTCTTTTCTGTGAGTTTTCGCAACCCAGTTGTCATATCTCACGACTCTAAGTTCCTATGCGGGTTCCAAGGACCTCTCGAACCTCCATAGTCAAATTTAACTTTTGTGGTGAAATCTAACTCTCATCGAGGTCTATTTGGTTGATATTTTAGTTTCTTGTCTGGTGTGCGTTTTTCTACGATAGAAGTTAGAGATTGTCTGACCCCATAGGATTTGTAGGAAACCTTAGATACATTAGGGTCGTGGTAAGTGGGTTAATTTGTTTGTCTTATTTGTTTCGTGTATCCCAGTTATTTGTGCTCGAAACGATGAGTAATTCACTAGAACTCAGATTGATCGACAAGAGCTCAGACGACGACGGGCTTGTTTTCTGTCGACGTAGGGTCTCCAATGCCCCCAGTACCAGCGGTCGGGAGAGGGGCGAAGAGGAGCGCATAGTGGACGCGTTCGAGCCCGGCGTCCCAGAGGGGGGATGACGAACGACCACTTTTAGCCAACCGACCGAGATGGACGATCAGAATTCTACTTTTGAGGTCGAGGGAATACGTTCGACGATCACTGCCGATCGTGTGTCAAAGATCATCTCAGAGTTCTAATTTCCTCAAGATTTCACTTTTCGAGTCCCAAAAGAAAATGATTCAGCATGTCGTCCGCGAGACGGTGAAATAACAGTCTATGAAGCGGCTCTAATTGCTGGATTGCGCTTCCCCTTGCCAAAGCTTATCCGTTAAGTACTGTCACACCTGGGCCTAACCGTCGGACAAATAGCGCCCAACAGTTGGAGGATTTTGATTGGCTGTGCTGTGTTTTAGTGTGCATCGACAACCTATAACCTCACAGTCGATGAATTCCTCCACTGTTATGAGGTGACTGAAAGAGGATCAGGCTGGTAGTATTTCTCAGCCAGGAAGCCTGAGTTCAACTTCATCACCAATTTACCTACGTCAAACAATGGATGGAAAGACAAGTACTTCTTCATCTGAGGATCGTCATGGGAATTCCAAGAGTGGGAGACCCAACAGGGTATAACGATCCATGTTCCTTGTATCTGGGGTCAGCCAACAAAACGGGGTATGTTCAAGTTTCTTTTAGACCTTTGTCCTTTATCGATCCTCAAAAACTTATTTGGTCTTAACTAACTTGATGCTAATTCTCATTTCCTCAGCTCGTAAACCCCCGTTTCTATTTCCCGAAGACAAAATAGGTCTTCGCAAGGCTAAAAAAGGGAAAATTCGAGACTTTAAGCTTTTTCTTACCATGGAGAACTTGAGTCTTTATCTGCTTGGTCCCGAGGTTACAGGCGAAGCGCTCGCAGTCGAACGTGAGAGAGTGAGTTTAACTTTTGTTTGTAGCACGAAGTTATATATACATTACAAATTTGTTAATTATTCTCTTCTCTTTTTTTTTTTTACAGATCGAGAATTGTACAAGGAGACCGACCATTCGCGTGAGCTGACCGATCTCAGCGCCCCGATTAGAACAACTAAAGAAGAATCAATGGCTCCCAAGAAAATTTTCGACACAAGTTTTTTGGATCGGGTCAATCGGGGGCCCCAGAAGTCTCTGCAATGGCTTGTTCCCAAGAAGGCTCGAATGAGTAGGGTGAGGAGGCACCCTAAGCTTGTTCTGCTGCTGCCCTTCCAAAAGGAAAAAGGACTGCCCCCACCATTGCACTGCGGTAGGAGCAAGAAGAAAAAGTTGTCCCAGTTCGCTTTTCACCTCCTCAAGTGACAACTGTCAGATCCGGGTCTTCAGCCGGAGGGTCTTCCAATGAGTCACTTTTTTGCCAGCAGTGAAGCTTGTTGGCAAAGGATGATGTCTATGGTCAAAGGTGAAGATGTCTCAATTTTGTGGGACAGAGGCCATGAAGATGGCCTTTGATCTGAACCACACTATTTTCCAGGTAGAATAGTTTTCTGTATTGTCTTTCCTCGATCTTTTCTTTTTTTTTTGTTTTTGTTTTAACTTTCTATTTTTTCATCTCTTTCCCCTCTTTTTTTTCAGACCATGATCAGGTCTTATGTTGTCTTCAGTTAGTTGGAGAATATTGAGAAGGCCCTTCACGACGAGCGTCAAGCCATGAAAAGGTTTCTAACTGAGTTGGCGGCGGCAAATGACAATGCGGCCATAGTTCAATCAGAGAAAGAGGAGGTTCTTTGATCGAAAAGGAGGACTTTAGAGGAAAACAAAATGCTCAAGATTGAATGAGCCAGCCTCTTCTGAGAACTGGAGGAGACGAAGGCTGCAAAGGCAGTCCTTGAACGAAAGTTAGAGGAACTGTCCCATAAAAATAAAGAGCTGGAGAAGGAAGTTGAAAATGTTAGGGCCGTCGCGATCGCGGCCTTCAAAAATACTGATGATTATATGGCTATCCTGAATCCAGTATTCATTGAAGGCTTCGAGCACTTCTGGGAGAAGTGTTATCACTTTCCCTGATATAGATTTCTCCCGGATAGTGTCGGGGTTGGGTAACCGAGGGGGTTAGACTGAGGTGGGCGAACAAATCGATGAGGTTGAGCATATCGTGGGGGTCGGGTAGATCGAACAAGTCGAGCAAACCAAAGGAGAACGCCCGACCGAGGGCGAGGGGGAAGATGTTCAAAACCTTGAATCTGCCGAGCACATTGTTGAAACTAATGAAGGCTACAATCAGGAGGCAAGGCCTGGAGAAAATGAAGAAAGTGCTCAGCAATGAAATTGAATTCCCTCTTCTGTCCCTGATCTTAACATATCTTGTCCTGCTTACCCATTTCATTTTTGTAATCAAGTTCTTTGTGTGTAAATGTTGGAAAATTTTATGTAATGGTGAAGTTTGCTCTCGTTTCTTTCTTCTCTGTGTTAATCAAAATTAATGTATGCCGAAAGTAATCAATCTAGGTTTAAGTCAGAATGTAACCAATTATGGTCCAGGTAAGGTTGAATAACAGGCTCAGATCAAAGCATAACCCTTAAGGTTCAGATTAGATCCTATGCTTGGGAAGTCAATTTTGATAAGTAGGACTTATTAAATTTGTTACCGTGTTTAGGTGATTGGCCTCACTGGTTGCTTTAGCTTTGCGAACTGACCCGTGAGCAAACTTCACCATTAACTTACCTGCCAAATCACGGGTCAGTTCGCAAAACTAAAGCAACTAGTGAGGCCAATCACCTAAACACGGTAACAAATTTAATAAGTCCTACTTATCAAAATTGACTTCTTGAGCATAGGATCTGATCTGAACCTTAAGGGTTATGCTTTGATCTGAGCTTGTTATGCTTCTCCAGTTCTTTATTTTTATGGGACAATTCCTCTAACTTTCGTTTGAGAATTGCTTTTGCAGCCTTTGTCTCCTCCAGTTCTTGGAAGAGGCTGGCTTGTTCAATCTTGAGCATTTTGTTTTCCTCTAGAGTCTTCATTTCCCATCGAAGAACCTCCTATTTTTCTGATTGAGCTATGGCCACGTTGTCATTTGCCGCCGTCAGCTCGGTTAGAACCCTCTTCATGGCTTGACACTCATTGTGAAGGGCCTTCTCGGTGTTCCCCAACCGACTGAAGACGAAGATCTGATCATGGTCTAAAAAAAAAAAGGGAAAAAGAGATGAAAAAATAAAAAGTTAAAAAAAAAAAAGAAAAGAAAAAAAAAGAAAAGATTGAGGAAAGACGATACAGAAAATTATTCTACCTGGAAAATAGTATGGTTCAGATCAAAGGCCATCTTCATGGCCTCTGTCCCACAAAATTGGGACATATCTTCACCTTTGACCATGGACATCATCCTTTGCTAGCAAGCTTCGCTGCTAGCAAAAGAGTGACTCGCTGGAAGACCCTCTGGTTGAAGACTCGGATCCGGCAGTTGTCACTTGAGGAGGCGAAGAGCGAACCGGGACAACTTTTTCTTCTTACTTCTGCCGCAGTGCAATGGTGGGGGCAATCATTTTTCTTTCTGGAGGGGTAGCAGCAGAGCGAGCTTAGGGTGCTTCCTCACCCCTACTCGTTCGAGCCTTCTTGGGAACAGGCCATTGCAGAGACTTCTGGGGTGCCCGGTCGGCCCAATTCAAAAAACTTGTGTCGAAACTTTTCTTGGGAGCCATTGAAACTTTTTCCTCAGATGTTCTGATCGGGGTGTTGAGATCGGTCAGCTCACGCGAATGGTCGGTCTCCTTGTATAATTCTCGATCTGTAAAAAAAAAAAAAAGAAAGGGGAGAATAATTAGCAAATTTGTAATGTATGTATAACTTCGTGCTACAAACAAAAGTTAAACTCACTCTTTCATGTTCAGCTGTGAGCGCTTCGCCTGTAGCCTTGGGACCAAGCAGATAAAGACTCAAGTTTTCTATGGTAAGGAGAAGCTTGAAGTCTCAAATTTTCCTTTTTTTAGCCTCATGAAGACGTGCTTTGTCTTCGGGAAATAGAAACGGGGGTTTATGGGCTGAGGAAAGGAGAATTAGCATCAAGTTAGTTAAGACCAAATAAGTTTTTGAGGATCAATGAAGGACAAGGGTCTAAAGGAAACTTGAACATACCTCGTTTTATTGGCTGACCCCAGATGCGAGGAATGCGGATCGTCCTATCCTGTTGGGTCTCCTACTCTTGGAATTCCCATGACGATCCTCGGATGAAGAAGTACTTGTCTTTCCATCCCTTGTTTGACGTAGGTAAATTAGTGATGAAATTGAACTCAGGCTTCCTGGCTGAGAAACACCACCAGCCTGATCTTCTTTCAGTCACCTCATAGCAGTGGAGGAATTCATCGACTGTAAGGCTGTAGGTTGTTAATGCACACTAGAACACAGCACAGCCAATCAAAATCCTCCGACTATTGGGTGCTATTTGTCCGATGGTTAGGCCCAGGTGTGACAGTACTTGGCGAATAAGCTTTGGCAAGGGGAAGCGTAGTCCAACAATCAGAGCTGCTTCATAGACTGTTATTTCACCTTCTCGCAGATGATATGCTAAATCATACTCTCTTGGGACTCGAAAAGTGAGGTCTTGAGAAAATTGGAACTCTGAGATGATCTTTGACACGATCGGCAGTGATCGTCGAATGTATTTGCTCGACTTCAAAAGTAGAATCTCGATCGTCCATCTAGGTCGGTCGGCTAAAAGTGGTCGTTCGACATCCCTTCTGGGATGCTCGGCTCGAACGCATCCACTATGTGCTCTTTTTCGCCCCTCTCCCGACCGTTGGTACTGGGGGCATTGGGGACCCTACGTCGACGGAAAACAAGCCCGTCGTCGTCTGAGCTCTCGTCGATCAATCGGAGTTCTAGTGAATTACTTATCGTTTCGGGCACAAATAACTGGGACACACAAAACAAGTAAGACAAACAAATTAACCCATTCACCACGACCCTAATGTATCTAGGGTTTCCTAGAAATCCTACGGGGTCAGGCAATCTCCGACTTCTATCGTAGAAAAACGCACATCGAATAAGAAACCAAAACATCAACCAAGTAGACCTCAATGAGAGTTAGATTTCACCATGAAAGTTAAATTTGATTATGGAGGTTTGAGAAGTCCCTGGAACCCACACAGGAACTTAGGGTCGTGAGATATGACAATTGGGTTGCGAAAACTCATAGAAAAAGATGAAAGAGAGCAAAATCAGAGAAGGAGAGTTTGAGAAAACAGCCTTATCAGTTACGTAGGTGCCTAAGACCTTGGAGTGGAGACGTGAGCAGCTTCAAATAAGGAAAGCGCGGCAACAATAGACGTGAAGAAGAAACAATGGGTGGCACCGAGAGCAAATGGGAATCAAAAAAAAGTGCCAGGTTTCGTGCCCCTTCTTATTTATAGCTGAAGAGGCATGGACTCTTCACCTAGTTTAATTTGAAAGCAACGGCACAAATTTACTCCATCTAGCGGCCCAAGGTGCACGATTGCACCTTTAATGGACGGCGGCCCACCACACGCCACGTGGCGAGACGGCCGTGTCTTTTCGCCGCCAAATCGCATCTGCAGTATAGGAGCAATTAATGCACACATGAATCCGAGGCACGCCAACCCTTGGATTCGCTCGATATTTCATCCGATCGATTGTCTAAAAGGACCCTGTTAATAGGCCAATCATTCATCTTACTCGATCCTCTTCGATGATCTAAGGAATCGGGGGCATTTGATAGGATATACCTGATCGATCATTATTACCCGAGCGATCTCCCTCTACCGATCGATCGGGTATCTGTAGGACCGATATCCCTCAACCGAATGATTGAGTATCTATAGTGATCAGTCAGTTTGACTTGACCGTCACTCTAACAGATATAAAGGTCCATAATTGTTTTTTGACATATCTCGTAATTCACGCCTATAAAGGTGTTGTTTGCTGGTTGTCTGCTGCATAACAATTTTTATAACTAATAATGAGAATAATCTTGGGATCCACAAATACATGTGGCGCAATGTTATTGAAGAAGAATTATGATTACATGTGGCACACATGTATAATGCCCATGCGGGTATCATACTTCTATATATATCATCTCCTTTGAGAATCAGGTACACACAACTTTTTTCTTACTGTAATGTGTTGAATTATTCCCAAAAAGGCTTACTTTACTAACTTAAGTATCGGAGGTTCTTTGACAGGCACAACACCTGTGTCAAAGTTTAGGTATCCGAATTCTCGTTTGGATTATCTGTTGGATAACTTCGTTATCAATAACCAACCTAACAAGGAGACGCCCACAGAGGAAGTGTACAACAGGGAAGAAGTACAAGTAGTAGAAGAAGAAGAATCAAACAAGGAGCCCAAGGCACCTTCGCAAGTTAGTTTCTAAAATTTCTTCAGTCGTACACATTTTTCTGTTGTTGAGTTAGGGTATCGCGAACTGACAATGATAGATATGCTCTGAAATTAGCTTTGTTATAGCAAGTGATTGATGTTTGAATGCTCTTACTGATTTGCATCATCATCATCATCAGCAGCAGTTGTGTTTTTGCGGAAAATATTATATTCGTCGCAGTCATTGTGCCGGGCGCGGTCAGCTTATGATGACATCTTTTTGTAAATACTGCCTGTTAATGTTCGCCAATGGAAGGTCCAATATTTTTTGGACAAATTAAGGATGCATCTGGTTTGATTAGTTTTCACTTGTTTTCCGTTATCCTTTAAAAAAAATAAAAAATAAAAAGAGGCATAAAATATGTTTGATTTTTTTTTTTTTATATTTAAACTATACTTGGACAATAAAATGTTGTTTTTTCACGTGAAACAAAAAATGTTTTCCAAAACAAACGCACCCTAATAATTTCAAATTCTCCTTTCTACCAGAAGGGGGAAAAAAGAATGAAAAAGAAGTGATCTGGGCATACTGCAAAAGTTCATTAATGGTGTTATGGAGCCAGACAAACTAGCCCTAATATTTTCTAGTCGGTGCGTTTGGAGTGATAAAAAGTGAGGTAAAATAAAATAAAGTGAGATTTACAGATTTATAATTCGTGCACTGAGATAAAAAAAATGAATAATTTTTAAAATTTTTTAATATTTTTCACTATTTTAAAGAGTTTTTTTACTACCCTTTTACCATCCCAAACGGAGCCGGAGTTGGGCCAGAGTTTCTTGAGATAGAATCCAACCTCTTATTCATCAATACATCCTTGAGAGGGTGCTCATTATCTGTGCCACTGTATGCAGATTGCAAATGAAAACCCTTGGTTCATTTTTACTGTAGAAAATTATTTCAATTACAAGCACATCAGAACATAGCTTTATATCAGTGTGTTTGGCGCTTTGAAAAGGTGGGTAAATTTTTGAAAATTTTTAAAATTTTTTAACATATTTTGTTCTTCTCGTATTTTGTAAAATTTTTATAAATTTATATATATGTATTTATATGTTCCAACAAATATTTACCAAAAAAAATATCCTAACAAATTTTTACAAACCCTAATGACAATTTTACAAATCTTAATAACTTTTCTATAAATTTCAAAAATTTTTCAACAAATTTTAAAAAATTTGACAAAAATCTATCAGAATGAATCTAAAAATTCGTTGAAATACTCTTTAACATTCTGACGTAAAAGTTAAAAATTTTAACAATTTAAAAAAAAATTCTGACATAAATTTGTCGGAACGAACTAAAAAATTCATCCAAAAGATTTCTCTCTCCAACATTCTATCACAAAAGTCAAAAAAATTATACAATTTATTTTTGAAAAACGTAATTTAGTGATTACGTGCCTAATGTTAAAAAATTATTTAAATTATATTTTTTATTATTTTTCGATACTTCAGACGCACCTATTGTTGTTTTGTCCAGCTTTCAGCGGATTCAATGGAAAACACTATTTTATTTATTTTTATGACAGGAAACCTCCACCAAGGCAAGTCATATCAGAGCTGATCCTTATAAAATAAATTTTGAGTTCGTGAACCAGCACACAATATTTATGAACTGGGAAGTCCGATCTTAAGTTTGGTTGGGTGAACACTAAGTGGACTCAATTTGAGAATTTGAGAGTGTTTGAAGTGATAAAAAGTGAAATATAATAAAATAATTTATAAATTCATAATTTATATAACAAGATAAAAATTAGTAATTTTTAAAAATTTTTAAACTTTTTTATTATTTTTCATTTCATCAAATAAACCTTTAATGAAACATATCCTTTGCTTAACACTTTTTTCAAGCCTTACTACCACTTACTACCCACCCCAACCAGGAGTTATTTCTGAATTTGTAAATTACCTTGTAAGGGTCACAAACCGGACAAGTACAGGATTGACCTTCAAGGGGATACAAACTTCATGCGACTCAAATCTGAGACCTATTGTTCCTACCTTTCATCCATGCTATGTTTGATGTGTGAGAATAAAATAAAATAGAATGAAATAAGAGTGAGAATGAAATAAAATGTTTATTTCATTCTTTTGTTTGGTTGCTAATATTAAAATAATAGAAGTGAAATTGATATTTAAATTTTTATAATTCAATTATATATTTTAAATATAATAAATGAAATGAAATATAATAAAAACTATTAATATTAATTTTTTAAAGTTTATAAAAATAAATTTTCTTTTCGGAGCTCAAATTTGAGTAAAAAATGAGCCCAGGGCAAAATGGTCATTTTATAATTTAAGTTCAAATTGAGCTATTTTTTTTTAATTATTAAGAAACATGTCGAAAAATATTATTTATTCTTTTAGGATGCCTAAAATAAAAATTTGGCCCAAAAACGATCCAAGAGGCAAAATAGTTATTTTATAATCTGAATTTAGATAGGACTGAAATTTGTTTAATTATTAAAAAATATGTCAAGGATATTTTTTTGGCATTTTAGGTAGCTTATTATGTGAATTTGGACGAAAAAAGACCCACAAATAAAATCATCATTTTATAATTTAAGATCTAATTGAGATGAAATTTTATTAATTATCAAGAAACATATTAATAAATATTTTTTTAATTTTTTGGGAAGCCCAAAATACAAATTTGGGATAAAAATGAACACAAGAGTAAAATGGCCATTTCACAATCTAAGTTTGGATTGAATCAAAATTTGCTTAGTTATTAAGTAATATAAAAAAAATATTTTTATTAGCCTTTTGGAAGTCCAAAATATGAATTTGAAAAAAAAAATCTAGGGGTAAAATAATTATTTTACAAATTGAGTTCAGATCTAATTTAAAAATAAGATTAAGGGATAAATGGTCATTTTATAACACAAGGGAACAATTAAAAAAAATTTAATAGTAGTTACTTGTTTTTTATTTTTATTTTTTATTTTTAGTTTTTGAATCAAAGTTTGACTGTAATGGAATGACTATTACATCACTTAAATTGTGGAATCTCTTTTCTCACTTAATGCGAGAATAACTATTTATATGGAATAGCATTTCAATTTAATTTTTTAATACCAAACATGAGAATAAATTAAAATAAAAATAGATTTTATTTTATTTTATTTTATTCTCACGCACTTAACATCGTCTCGGGACTTACCTCAGATCCTGTCACCACGTAAGCTACCCTTAGGCTTAAAGAGATGCTATATTGGTGGTAAAGTATAGAAAGTAGGTAATAAACACAAATATATGATATACAAGGAAAAGAAAAACGCACGTTGAAATATGACACTAGCAATTTTACTTAAATCATTGTGGTAATTTCAGAAACCAAGTCGAGATATTACCTAAGATCCATTGTGCCCACCTTTTACTTAGCATTTATCTCATGTCTCATCACTACTTGAGCTATCCTCAGGATTTTTAAATTAAATAAAAAAAAAACTATATAATAGTATTAAGGTGGCAAAAGCATGCAATGACCATAAATAATAAAAAAGAAAAAAAAAAAACGAAATTTGACGCCCACAATTTTGCTCAAATAGAGATATTATTTCTGAATCAGGGTTGCTTGAACATGACAGAGTTGGACGAAAGCATAATCAACATACATCGGCAGGATTATGTGTTCTTCTTCCCGGATAATCACATCAGAACAAAGCAATATATGAAGAGATGAGAGCTCACTGGACAGCCATATCTGGTTACAAATAGGTACAAGATCTTATACTTCCGCTGAGGAGGAGGAGGAGGAGGAGCTCTCTTACAAGCCAACACAAGAATAAATATTGGAGGAAAATCTCTTACAGGGACTTCAAAAGAAGGGCCAAGATAAACCAGTTCCAATCTTGAACTCGAAACGAATGCAACCCAACTGACGTTTCTTTTCATCTTCCATCTTCATGGTAAGATGGTATAATCCCTAAACACACAGTAATAATTTTTTATCATACAAAAGAACACAAAAATAAGATGTGTATATCTATATATTGGGCTTAAAGATCTAAATTTAGTTGCAGTTTGGTGTTCGACAAACATGACAATATAAGCACTTCAGGATTTTGGAGACATTCCAAAAGTGGCACGGAAGTATGAAGATATTAGAAAAACTTGGAAATATGAATTGAAATCAATTTAAACATATGAAAGTCTGATAATAAATTTTGATAGGTTACATGTTACTTTAATATATTATACTACATTTAGTGTATTTTTTGTACTTTTTATGGAAACATCACAATTATTATTCCACAATTGTTCATTTTCATTCTCTTTTGAAAAGAAACTTTCCTATTGTTTCGTGTAAAAAGAAAAACTCCGTTATTTGAATATGCCAATTGGATATGAATGCAGATGTGTCTAACAGCATATTTGTCTCTTTCTCATGTTTAAAGGCAATGGGAAGTAGCTATACACTATGTTTTTTAACATATTATTTTTGAAAGATAAAATAGAAGTTCCATGTAAAGTTGTATAGTGATCTCAACAATGAATATATATATTTATTGAATTCACGTTCACCAGACACATTTCATTTGGTGTCGAATATCTAAATTTTGATAGTTCACAAATTTCAAAGAGTCCGCATAGACTTGAGATAACAACGAAGGCACAATGAACAAAATTACAATGTCACATTGCTAATATGAAAAGTAAGGAAAGATGAGAAAATTCCATAACTATATAAATAGATCAAACTAAATATATTAGCTAATTATCTAAAGAATTAAATTGTTAAAAGACGGTGCCAACAATATATGACTTATCACGTTTAACACTTCTTCTCACTCCAACCAGAGTTGAGACTAAGAATTTCTAATAAGAGGGGGTCGAACTAGTGGGGGCTAATATTTCAGAGAAAAGGTGAAGGAATATCTTTCATATACAAATTCTTAATTAGAAAATATAACGCATCTAGTGAGACTTTTAAGATCGTGAGGGGGGGGGGGATTGCATAGCTCCGTTCCTTCATCCAACCCCAAGCATGTATATTAGACTTATTTTATGCTACATAGAAGATGATCAACAAGGGGCATAGCATGTAAACAAATAACAAACAACAGAGAAGGTAGTCTTGATGCAACCAACACAACTGGCGCAATGATTTGAAAAAGAATGACTGCTTATGGTCCACAGAAATCTAGTTCTGATTGAAGCCTTGATGCATGCACACAATTGGACCCAAATAGATACCATCATCCCAAATAGATACCATCATTCATATAACTTGGCATATTGCAAAGCAGAAGGTAAAGATGTCCATTGTCTAGTTTCCCTGTTCTATAACATAGACATTTTGACTGTTGTGGTTAACCTAACTAAATAATGCAGATTAAGTACCCCCCCAAAAAAAAATACAGGGATTCTTTTACTTACTGGTGGTGTGATTTGGGGTAAAGTTTCTGTGCTAGACAGCACAAATTTGCCTGGTGATATAGGGCAGGATGCAATCTCACAAAAATCACGAGTTTCAGAATGGACTTTTATGCCAAAATATGCAACGTTAACAGACAATTTCCCTCCAGTTAACGGTTGATCTGCACAAGAAGAAAACTGTCTTTAAATATATTGATGAAAGTTACAAACAATAACAAACTCTTAAAGAAGTTACACGTCAAGGACATCGGGACAAATGAATACATACATCAATGTAATCACTATTATTTTGTTTTCATATTATAGATGCAATTTTAAATGTTATTTATATTGAATAGTAACAAATCAATTTTATCTACATACTAGAAAAGAACTATGATAAGAATTCTCAAAATTTATTTTGGAAATAAATGCAATTTTAAATGTTATTTATATTGAATAGTAACAAATCAATTTTCTCTACATACTAGAAAAGAAGTATGATAAGAATTCCTAAAATTTGTTTTGGAAGAACCTATTTACAGGTGAAGAGAATCCAACTTTTTTTCTTCAAGTTAGAGACTTGTCATGTAAGTTTAAACATCATAGTCACAAGTTTCATTTCCCTAGGTGTCTAATATTTCTAATAATATCACACGGTATCAAAGTAATTTTTGATTGAGTTGTTTAGCTTGGTATATCTCACACAATCTTACCTCGCATTATTCCAGTGAAATCAGTCGCTTATTTCTGTTTCATATAATCTTATATTACGTTATTCCTATCTTTTATAGTTCTTGAACAATCCTTGTATTGCAAACTAATTTTTAAGATTGAGTTAGTTTATGATTCATTGATAGAATGGATGACTCATTGAATATATTCTTAATATACATGTCAGGCTCAAATTCTATGTTGCCTATTTTTTCCTTTGTTCTTCTTTATTTTTTATTTTCAAAAAATTTTTAGCTAATTCCATCAATTAATCTATTAGGAAGCATAAAATTTATAAAAGAAGACAATAAAATAATCGAAATGATAACAGCCCATTTAGGAATTTACACTGACGTTCAATTTTAAGAGCTGAATATGATTGTGGAAGGGATTTTTATGCCCATGTTCTTTATATGTAAATATAAATTAAAGTGAATTGGAAAGTCACAAGTGACCCAACGGAATATTAAGTAATGCTGTAATCAATTAGGTTACGTTTATATATGGGGTAGGAATATTAACACTTCTTTAAAAACTTCTCCTATTATTTATAATTTTTTTATTCTGCAAAATTAGCCTTATTATTAATGGAAGACAATTAATACAAAATATCTCAAATACCATAATTACTCCTCCTTTTTATTTATTATTATAAAACTAAAACACCATTTTTCATTTTTCTTTAATTTCACTTTTTATTTTTTTGTAACCACATCTTTCATAACCTCCTTTATACTCTCACTCCCATATATTTCTCTTTGATTCATTAATCCTTAAATTAAATACCATAGAAGAGTGTCTATTGAAGCGACACTTTCAAATGTGATTAATTTTTTTTTGCACAAATAATATGGAGTAAATTTCATATTATTATAAATTATCGAATCCTTCAAATAAGAAAGCAAGTATTAATTTTTTTTAGTTTTTTCCTTTTATGTGATCAATTTCTTGGTAAAGCAATATGAAACAAAGTACATGTAATATTTCTTTATTTTTTTATTTTTATTAGTGTATATGGTATTACATTATTGGGGCTTTTTTTAATAAAGATTTTTTTTTTAGTTCCGATTTGTAGTGTTTTTTTACTTGGTAATTTATAGAATTTTTTTTTGTTAAAGCTGTTAAATTATTTTAAACAGTGCAACTTTTTTTTTTTTAATTTAATGGCAGCTGATTTTGAGGATGAATGTTAAGATTTGAATTTGAATTTGATTTACTTTTATTTTAGTTATTTTCATTATTGTGTGAATTAATCAGCAATTATGATATCTTACTTTGTATCAATTAAAAAATAATAATTGTTTATTTTCTTCTTTGCTTTTGGATAAAATAAACTTAAAAAATGTATTTACAAAGCTAATTTAAAAAAATTATTAAAAAAGTTCTCTCTCACACAATTTCACGAAATTATAATTGACAGTAAATTTTTAATTTATCATGCAAATTAATAAAAAATAAAGGATGTTATAGAAAAGTGAAAAAGAAAGATATTAATTTTTGTAATAATAAATAGAAAAGGAGGGTAATTATAGCATTTAATGTATTTTGTATTAATTGATCTCTGTTATAAGACTAGTGTTATAATTTTGTAAAAGTGAAAAAAAAATGATAAAGCGTGGGGGAAGCTCTCGGGAGAGTGCCAATATTTCTACCTTTATCTCTGTGTGTGTGTGTGTATTAATTATTCATCAAGGAATGCCAACAAATATTCAGAGAAAAGCCAATTGAAATTGGGGCATGCGAGTAAAACAAAAAAGTTACCAGTATACCCCTTGAAGGTGAATGTGATAGGCTCGCTAGTTACCGCCGGGAAAGGGGATATCTCAACTTCATCTACCTTAATTGCATAATTTCTCTTATCTGCATCCAAGCCAATACCGTTGATAATCAGTCACAGATTCATCCAACCACATGTATGCAAATCCAACGCATTGATAACCAAATAGATACATAGAGCGGCGGACCCGGAAGCTGTAATTAATTAGCGAGGATAGCATTCTGTTTTTAAAAATAAATAGGAGTAAAAAAAATAAAAAATACTGAAAACAAAAATTTAATAATAATAGGATAAACGTAAAATTTGCAAGTTAAAAAGAAAATAGAATCAACATAATTTTTTTGAAATTATGTCACTGTAAGTAAACTAATATAGCATAAAGTTAGATGTGTAAAATTCTTAAATAGTGGTTTAATAACATATTTGTAAAAATAATATTATGCCTAATAAATTTAAAAAAATTAATGGAAGTCATTAGCTTTCTTTTAAATTTTTTTCTAAAAGAAATCTCATGGACAAATTTTGTAATTCAAAATATATTGTATGCACCACTCCTACCTTTAAGCCGCATCTTACTGTCCGCCAATGCATATATATATATATATATATACACACACACACAATAATACAGTGCTAAACTTAGAAATAAGGGTACGTTTGGAAAAAAAAAAATTAAAAAACTTCAAAAAATTTCAAATCTCTTCAATTAAATTTTATCGTCTATCAGATCAACCCCACTTTTTTTTTTTTTTTTTTTTGTTGGAACTCCAAACACACCTAAGTAGTCAAAAAGGTGAAGTAAGATTTGGTTTGTTTTTTTATTTTTTATTTTTTATTTTATATGTTCTAAAATTTTTAAGACAACGATATAAAAAATACTCTATTTTCTTTATTTTGAGACTTTTATTATTTTAGATTGAAAATACTCTATTTATTTTATATGTCTGTACTATTTTTTTATTTTTAAAAGTATAAAATGAAAAATGAGGTCAACACATAAAATAAAAAATAAAAATAAAAACAAAAGATGAAAAATAAAAAACCGAATGGTAACCAAGTAACAGTAAAATGCTGCGTTTCGGTCGTTCCGAGGGCAGCAAATCTCGCATTGAATTACAAATAAGCATTGACGCACGTCCATAGCGTGGGTCGGCGAAAATCTTTCGCTTAATAAACAAGTCTTTAGAATGAACGCAAAATTTAGCAGACGAATCAAATTTGAACAGGGAAAAAGCTCGGCTATGCTCAATTGCACGCAGGCCTCTGATTTTTTTTCGATTTCTCGGAAGCCAAACGGAGGTGAAAGAAAATTTGGAGAACGGGAGGGAAACGAAAACTCACGGCAGTATCTAATTTCGGTGGCTTGAATCGGAGGAAGGACGACACAAACCGCGAAGAGGAGGAGAAATGCGAGATTGGAGCGATTTGACACTGCTGCTTCCATGTCGATCGATTCAAGAGATCGATGAATCAGTTCGGAGATGAAAATCTGAAGACAGAGGGAGTCTGAAGTAATTGGTTGCTAAAGGCTCACGACTCCCGCAAGCAGGAGAACTAAGCAATATATATGTACAGCAAATTTAAAGCATCGTGAACTACTAGGAGC
Source organism: Vitellaria paradoxa (assembly GCA_019916065.1). Taxonomy (NCBI): domain Eukaryota; kingdom Viridiplantae; phylum Streptophyta; class Magnoliopsida; order Ericales; family Sapotaceae; genus Vitellaria; species Vitellaria paradoxa. The sequence goes on from CM034238.1 coordinate 11,939,543, forward strand.
TGTCCATCCTATCTGGAAGTACTTTACTTGAATCCTCTTTTAATCTAAAATCATTTCTATTGTAAGTTCTGTTTGGCATTACTAAAATTTATTAATTTTAATTATTTTTTATATTTTTTTTCAATCAAAATTTTTCACATTTCATCTTTATGTCACATTTTTTTATTTTTATTATATTTTTTACCTCATTTTTTTTCAATCAAATAACACCTTAATGTTAGTGATTTGACATTTATCTTTAAATGATGGTTGAAATTTTATTTTATAACTATCGATAACTAAGATTTACTAGAGAACATTTTACTTGATTCAAATTTCAAACTCTACCTGATTTTGATTTTAAATTGCAAAGCATATGCCTTTAGGCGCTGGTAGTTTATAGTTCAAATAAATGTTATATCTTATTCATTTATTTATTTTTTATTCTTAAGAAAATGATAAATTCATAGCAGTCTTTATCGATTTTAAGTATTTATTTCTATTGACCGCTTGTACCCTGTATAATGATAATTGTATATTATTATGACATTTATATGTCGTGTATTTATTGTGTTATGGTTAAAAATTTCAAGATCAATTTGTGTGTATTTTTACTAATTTTTTAAAAAAGTCAAATAATATTTGATTTGACATGGTAACATTGAATGCGACATAAGCGGCACTACAAATTATTAAAAGAAAATTTAAATACAACACAACATATATACATTAATTAGAAATTGATATAAAATTTACTCCAACTATAAAATAATAAATTATTTATTTTATATTTTTATTAAATTTTAAAATATTTGAGTATAGACATCATAAATAGGATATTATAAAGTTAAATAGAACAAAATGTCAATCTAAATGATTTATTTGATTTGGGAAGAAGTGAAAAAAAAAAGAGAAAGTAAAAATTTTCTTCCCCTTATGTCATCGTTGGGATTGGAGAGAAGAGGAAGATAAAATTTTTAAAATAAATTAAACAATTTCCCCCCTCTCTCTCATTTTTTTTCTCTTTTTTTTTTTAATTTCTACTTTACAAATTCAAAACATATTCAAAATGCCACCTGACATCTCACAATAAATAAATATGATTAGGAATAATTTTTCATATTAGCCATGACAAAATTTATTTTATCAAAATTTTTGTTACCATAATTGAAAAATATTAATTTTAAAAAATATTCAAATTTGATTTATTTTTTTTATCAGACAATCAAATTTTAGTTAAGTCAATTTGAAGCAACTTGAGTGCTTTGAAATTTTGAATCACGCTTTCAATGTGTTATCAAGTGTGTTTGGGATGTCAAACACTCCGTTTTTATTTTTATTTTTCGTGAAAGCTATCATGGTTGGAGTTTACATTTGAATCATTCATTATTTTTAGTTTGAAATTTTCCAGTGACTTAATATTAATTATATATTAATTTTTTGAGTAAATCAAACAAAAATAATTATTTTTTATAATATTTATTCAACCTTTTATTATTTTTCTTAAAAAAAAATAAATTTTTCTTCCACTTCATTTTTTCCCTTCCAATCTATTCACAGATTCACCAAATATATTTTCATTTTAAATAAAATTTATTAGTAATATGTGGGTAACATATCACTTTATTATTTTTTCCCCAATTTTTTAAATTTATTTTAAATCATTATTTTTATTCAAAAATTAAGAAATTAATAAATAATTTTCTCATGCACTCTCCCAATAATTTTGGAACTACCTCAATATAAATTAAATCAGTCAATGCAAAACGAATTTATGTCACTGTAGGGAAAGCTTGTCAACAAGTTCATCAAGTAGTCGTTTAATTAACCAAAACACAAATTGGAGTAGATTCTATCATGCAATAATTGTATTTTATATATATTTCTTGAATGGAACTAACTATATATATATATATTTAATAATGCAAGAATATATGGGAAAAAAGGGACTGGTTGGAGTGGTGTGTGTATATATATTTATATATGTTTACATCATAAATTTATTAAGAGGAGAAAAAAGAAAAATAGAAAAATAAAAAATTTTAAATAGATATTTTTATTTGATTAGGATAAGGGGTGTTTGGAAGACCAAATTTAGTAAAAGTTAAAAAAAAAGTTAAATGTGTTAGTTACTTTTTGACATTTAGAAAACAAACTTTAACTTTCATAGGATTCGTTTGAATGTGGTTGGATGACTTATTCAAATGGATTTCGTATACTGTATGGGGCTTAGGTTGACCTGTTCGAATATGATCAAATAACTTGTTTAATGGTTTTGATCAAAAAATTTGTTAACAAATCAACAAAAATTGACAAAAATTAATAAAAATTGACAAAATTTAAAATGAATTTACGAAAAACAATAATGACCAAAAATAGGTGTAAAAGTTTATAATGTTTTTTAATTTAATCAATTAATTAATTAATCTTTTAATTTAATTTTTTAAATTACATATTTTCTCTAAATACATTAATATCGATGAATGATGCGTTTAAAGCGATAAAAAATAAGATAAAAGAAAATAATTTATGAGTTGATAATTCATGTAATGTGATAAAAAAATAAATAATTTTTAAAAATTTTTAAAATTTTTTAATAATTTTTAATAAATCAAACGCATCCAAAATATTCGAGAAGCATTCCACTTCTTGAACGGTGCTAATTTCTCGCGCGTCGTATGGTATAGATGGACCAACAAACAGAAAGTGGATACAAGGAGCAGGGCACACGTGGTTCAAGCTGTCAAAAGGTGGCATCAAGTTTCTCAGACAAACATCAGAAAAAATAATGAGAAATTTGAATCTCTATCTCTCTCTCTCTCCCCAGACAAATCGTTAAATTTTTTAATTTTCTTAATTTTTATAAATTTTTCCCAAGCATAACTTTTTCTTTAATCAAAAGTGACACATGAAAACACCAACTTAAAAGTTATAAAAATTTTAATTTTTCTCTTAGTTTACCAGATGCATTTTAACGTTTGAAATTGATGAGAAGACATAATATAATTTTTTTTTAAAAATTTTTCTATCCTTCATTTATTTTTACTTAACACAACCTCCCTTAATTTAAAACTATTGGTTTGGTTACAGAAAAATTATGACTCATTTAGTTTATTTTTTATTTTTGTTTTTTATTTTCTGTTTTGAATTCATTTTTTATTTTATGCTTTTGAAAATAAAAGAAACAGGTTAAAACGTATTTGGTTACTTGTGTTTTCAAAATTTATTTTCGAAAACAAAAAATGACTTTACACATGAAATGAAAAATGACAAAAGTTGTTTTGAGAGTTTTTAACAAAAAATGAGGAAAATCTCAAAATAAGAAAAATAGAGTATTTTCTGTTTTCTCGCTTTAAGATTTTTAACACATAAAACAAGAATAGAAAACAGAAAACAAAAACGTAAACCAAATGCCACCTTAGTTTTTAATCTTTTGTAATTGTTTTCATTTTATATGAACTTTTTCACCAAAATTTAATTTTCTTTTAAAGAACTGTGTATTTTAGGCGCGTTAATCATATTTGTAAAAAAAAATAAAAAAATTCACATATTCTTAGATAAAAGCTATCAACTCAGGTAAAAAATTAATTTTTTAAATTTTTTCTAACCTTTATTTAAATGAACGTGAATTTTTTATTTTTTTATGTATGCAATTAATGTACTTAAAAGTAACAATTTTTAAAAAGAAAATTAAATTTTGATTAAAAAAAAGTCATATAAATGAAAAAAATTACAAAAAAAAAAAAGTAAAATACTTTTTTGTAGCCAAATAAAACATGTCCACCAAAAAAAAAATAAAAAGCTCAAGGTACAATAAATCTAAAAAATACTGAATCAAAAAAATATTGAGAAATCGTGAAAGGCGAAGAGAAATAGATTAAAAACAATGCACGTGATAAAAATTTCAAGAAAAAAATAATTATTTTACGTAATTGTTTTTTCAAAAGAGAACGAAAGAAAAATAATCATGAAACAACCTCTCCGTAATTGTTTGATTCTTACACACTTTTCTACTAAAAAAAACAAAAAAAAAAAACAAAAAACAAAAAGTAAAAGAAAAAAAATGTGCACTTGACTTGAACGGGAATCCTCCTCTCGGTCATTCAAATCATCATTGGTTGTCTAACGCGTGCGACCTTATTAATATTCAACTCAATATTATTCGTGCCTAAAAGTATAAAAGTATAATTTGACCTATAAATAACTCAAACGTAAATTTATATTATAAATTTACATGAAAAATTGTAAAAATAATCTGTAAAAATAAAATTCACTGATTAAAAGAAACTAATGTATTTATACAATATTTAATAAGAGTGTAAAATTTTATTATTTATTATAGATATTATCACATTTTTTAAGATATTAATTTAAAAACTTTTATGAAAAATATTCAACAAAATATAGAAAGGGTAAGAGAGTACTTTCATGTGAAGTGACCTAAAAGATAACTGAAGTGAAGAGGAAAAAGAAAAATAATATTGACCATTAAACAAATTCAATAATTGAAAATATCCAAATTTAAATTTTTTAACTTACTTATTATATTAATGATACAAAAAGTGTAGAAGTGTATTTATTTAAAATGGTAAGATGTAATAAATCTAAAATATACAGAAATCAAATCATGAGTTTTTCTAAAATGTGATATTTTTAATAAATAATAAAATTTTACAGATTTGTTAAACAATATATGAGTACTTATTAGTAAAGTTAACTAAGTTTTTTTATTTTAAAAAAAATTAAACTTTAATTTTCTTCAAAATTTCTTAAAGAATAAACATTTAAATTATAAATTCAATTTTAATGTACTTAAAGTTTAAAATTTTAAATACATACACTTTCACATTTTTTATGTCAAGTAAGTTAAAGAATTTGAATTTGGGATATTTTCAATTATTAGATTTGCTTAATGATCATGATTATTTTTCTTTTCCTCTCCATTTTAGTCGTTTTTTAAGTCACTTCACATGGAAAATACTATCTTACTTTTCCTATATTTTGTTAAATATTTTTTATAAAAGTTTTTAAATTAATGTTTTTAAAAATGTTATAATATTTGTAATAAATTATAAAATTTTACACATTTATTAAATACTATATAAATACATCAGTCTCTTTTGATTAGTAATTTTTATTTTTAAAGATTATTTTTATAATTTGTCATGTAAATTTATAAAACAAATTTACATTTGATCTATTTATAGTTCAATTTATATTTCATGTGATGTGACCAAAAGACAACTAAAGTGGAGAGAAAAAAAAAAGTAATACTGGCCATTGAATAAATCTAATGATTAAAAATACATAAATGTTAAATCAATAAGTTATATTGTTATATATATACACATGATATTTGTAGATAATATTGGTAGAAAAGAAAAGTTGTGACAGTCAGGATTGTCCATTCATGTTCAAGTTTCACGTGAATTAATTATTATTGATTTAACAGTGACGAAACTTTAATGACATATAACAAAATATCAAAAAAATAATTAATTTTTTATTTATTTTAAATATAAAAAATATTAGAAGATTTAAATTTCAAATTTCAAAAATTAAAAAAAATCAAAATTTAAAACACCCCGAGCGAGCATCAACTTTGCCAACCCAACCTACCCTTTCCCCCGAGGGCGCCCAGCTTAGGAATGTCAAATATACCCGTAGCTGGTGGGTACCCGCTTCACCTGTCCCGTTCGAGAAGAGTATGGGGATGTTAATAGCGAGGACGGGGATGAGGACGGATATAGAGATTTGAAATGTTACTCGAACGAGTATGGGGACAAGTACTATAGTCCCCACTCCGCCCCGTACCCGTTTAAATATTTATTTGTTAATTTTGTTGGCGTGGTGACTCCTTTAGAAGTCCTACATCAGTTTCTCACAAAGAAATAAAGGGCTTGTGAGGTTATAAATAAATGCCACCTCTTTTTTGGTTAAGTGCATCAGTCAAAGTCAAAGATTATATATATATTTTTAATTTTTATTTAATATATATATAATATATTTTTTTATTTAATATATATAATATTTATAATAATTTTAAATATTTATTTTATACATATAATATATAATTTGTAATAGTTAATATATTTAGCAGGTAAACGGGGACGGGGAATTGATTATTTCGTGGGGATGGGTATGGAAAAAATTTTTTCCCCGAAATGGGGATGGGGACGGAAACAGAGACAGGTAAGAATATTGCTAAACAGGGACGGAGAAGGTCATACCCACCCCGTTGACATCCTTAGCCCAGCCCCTCACCTCTCCAATGCCTCATGGGATAAATTTCCAATCAATGTGAGTAATATTATAATTTCAAATATTGTTTGTATCTAAAGATATGGAAATATAATTTAACCTGAAAATAGGTCAAATGTAACTTTGTTTTATATATTTACATGAAATACTGTAAAAATAACTTATAAAAATAAAAATTATTAATAAAAAAAGACTAATGTATTTATAAAGTGCTTAGGGGGTGTTTGGAGTCCTAAAAAAATAAAAAAAACCAATGAATGAGATTGATGTGATGTAAAAATGATAGGTGACAAATGTAATTGGAGTGATTTGAAAACTTTTGAATTTTTTTGAAATTTTTTGATTTTTTTTGTGGCTCCAAACGAGCCCTTAATAAACATGTAAAATTTTATTATTTATTACAAATATTATTATATTTTTAAAAATATTAATTTAAAATTTTTTGTATATAAAAAGTATTCAAAAATATATAAGAATAGTGAGGAATTATATTTTCAAATTAATAATATAGTGAGGGATTATGTTTTCAAATTAATAATATAAAAAGTATTAAAATTAAATATATGTTTTCAAAAATATATCTCATATTCTGTTGAATATCTTTTTTATAAAAGTTTTTTAATTAATAAAATACACCTTTTATTAACTAAAAATGTGGGAAGATTGGACACAACCTTGATGATTGTAGCAGCTCGAACAACAGCAAAGGTCCACCATGGCCTTACGGTCCTGAATTAAGAGCCTTAAACATGAGATTGAATCCCTCGTCCAGTCAGAAGCAATCGCGGGAAGATTCATCCCATCGCCAGACTATGACAGAGGGGGTGGCGCGTGCAGCGTCATCATCCCCTTCCAAGGCGCGTGAGAAGGAAGCTACCAAACACATTTCAGAAGATCCTGGTCACACAGCTGGCAATTGTCCAAAAAGCAAAGCATGTACTACGCGGGGCAGATGGCACAATCTCCTTGAGCCATCCGTGCAAAAAAATGGCAAGATAATGTGAGGGAATTGTACCGCGAAGGTGTAGCAGAAGGAATCACGGCTGGAAATTGCAAGACAACCCTACCCAGATGGCGGCCAGGAATATTCCTCTATCCCTAAGCTGTATAGCCAGCCCATCCATCAACAAATTATTTTGTAACAGAACCCCCTGACAACCCAACCTTGCTTAACCCACCACACACCCATTATGAACCGACACCTTTTCCTGACCCACAGATGACCCAAAATACCAGTGCAAGAGCAACCCATCATCAGAAACCAATGCTGAGTCAGCTATCTCAGAAAGCCCAACAAATTCTCCCAGGTCCCTTTCACCAAGTCGAAATAATTCTGAGATTAGACTTGAAGTCATTTTTGGCAGGTTGCTGAGCTTGAAAAGGAAGACTCCCTCAGACTTTTCACGGGACCAAAATCATATAAAATGGAGAAGCGCTACTGGAACAAGCTTACTCTCAGTAAAAGATGAAAATTGGAAAATTGCAGAATCTCCAGAGTTTACACCTGCAACGTCCCACGATAAAAAAGCTGCAAGGAAACTCATCAAACCAGTAAGAAGGAGAAGCCAATCAAATGTTACAAAACAGAGCATGGAATTCCCGCAAAAAGCCTTAGTCAGTTCAGACCAGAATCTTAATTTCTACTAAAGTTGAGAATGAGGTACTCCCTATCCACAATGCAGGCTCTGTTATGGTCCTATTGACTGATCTCGATGAAAATTCCACAAGTGCAACCTTCCTCAACACTGAAAGGGTGGCAATGGCTGACCCCAAACAGCCACAAGACCCATGTTAGTCATGCCTCGGAACTGTCAAGGAGTTGGGCGGCCCTTGACAGTTCATGCATTGAGGGATTGTCTTAAAACCCATCGCCCCTCCATTGTGTTTTTAATGGAGACAAAGCACACTTCAAAAAAAGTCGATCAGCTTAGAAGGAAGATGAAATTCGAGCATTGTTTTCATGTTGACCCTATTGGTAGAGCAGGTGGTCTGTCTGTGTGGTGGAGTGGAGATATTGAACTCACAATCGATTTTGCAAGCCAGAATCTCATACACTCTTATGTATCCAACAACTACAGCTCTCATTCATGGGCTATCTCTTTTGTTTATGGTAGTCCCACACACAGTAAAAAACAGATGGTTTGGAATACACTGGGAACTATTGCTTATTCTGAGAAATTGCCCTGGCTCTGCATTGGAGACTTTAATGAGATCTTAGATTCTTCTGAGAAACAAGTCGGAAAAATCCCAAATGACAGTAGGATCATGGCTTTCCATAGTTTACTATCGGACTGTGGTCTCTTGGATCTTGAAGCAAAAGGTCAAGCTTTCACTTGGATGAATAAAAGGGATAACCATGCTGCTATTGCTGAAAGAATTGATAAGGCATTTGCCACTGCCACTTGGAGAGACAGTTTCCCTCATGCAGTTGTGATAAATGAACCAGTCATTGGTTCAGACCATAGGCCAAATATTCTACACACAGAATATCAGTTTGCAAAGTTCAAAAAATTTTTCAAGTTTGAATCCATGTGGACAACAGAAGAAGGTTGCTTGAACACTATTATTGCAAGTTGGGACCATGAATTAAATGGCTCTAAGATGTTTACACTGGCAAGGAAATGGCAAAACTGCAGAACAGCCCTAAAGAATTGGAGCGAAATTCATTTCCCATATATTTCAAAATCCACTGTTGATACCAAGGCTGCTATTGCAACAATCCAAAGTGAACCAGCCACTAAGGAAGGGAAGTTAGAAGAAAAGATGCTTATGCTAAATCTAAGCGACCTATGGGAAAAGGAGACATTATTTTGGCACCAAAGGTCTAGAATAAATTGGCTGAAATGTGGTGATCGGAATTCTAAATTCTTTCACATCACAACCATCCAAAAAAGACAAAGAAACCAGATCCTAAAACTCAAAGACCCTTCAGGTAAATGGCTTACTGATCCTCAAGATATCTCTTGCCTGATTGCTAAATATTTCCAGGACCTATACTGGGCCCCTGCTCCAAGGAATTTCTCTACCTTTTAAATGCCTCCACCACTGCAACACTTGTCATGCTGTCTCAGCAGAAGAGATAAAAACTACAATTTTTCAGATGGCTCCTCTTAAAGCCCCTGGCCCAGATGGATATCCAGGGGTTTTTTATCAACATTTTTGGGAAACAGTGGGTCCTGTTCGTATTCTTGCAGTTAGAAGTTTTTTTGACAGTGGTTACATGCTCAAGGAATTAAATCATACAAATGTCACTCTTATTCCAAAGATTAGATACCCTGAGAGGAACTACGGGCCCATAAGTTTATGTAACTTCTCATACAATGTTATTTCTGAAGTCTTGGCCAATAGACTTAAGCTATAAATGGATGGGCTCATCTCACAAAAACAATCTGCATTTATCAAGGGCAGGCAAATTTAGGATAACGTTATTATTGTACATGAAATATTTCGCCACCTGAGGCACAAGAAGAAAGGGAAGAAAGCAGCAATGGCCATTAAGCTTGATCTAAACAAGGCTTTTGATAGGGTATGCTGGGATTACCTGGAAGAAGTCATGTGGAGGCTAGGCTTCAGTGGCACTTGGATTCATTGGGTAAAGTAGTGCATTGAGACTGTTGAATATACCATAATAGTCAATAGAGGGATCAACTGCACCATTCAACCTTGCCGAGGCCTCAGACAAGGTGATCCCCTTCTCCCTTCTTATTCCTTATAGCTACTGAAGGCCTTTCATCATCAATGGAAAAAGCTATATCCCAAGGTCTTATATCTGGGATAAAAATCAAAAGGAGTTACCCATCTGTAACTCATCTTTCTATTTGCTGATGATTCACTTTTCTTCCTTCACTCTAATATTGGTGAATGTACATCTCTTCTTAAGCTCCTTCATGAGTTCAGTGAGGCTTCAGGTTTGTCAATTAACTATCAGAAGTCTTCTGTCTTTTTCTTCTAACACAAGTCAACAGACTAGGGAGAAGCTCTTACATATTTTCGGGATGAGGACTATGGATCAACAATCAAACTATTTGGGTCTACCTATTGGTTGGGGAAGCTCAAAAAGAGAAGCACTAGCCTACATAAAGGACAAATTACTTTTGAAGCTTCAGGGATGGAAAAAACAGTTCCTCTCATCTGGTGGGAAGGAAACCCTTATCAAGTCAGTGGCCCAAGCCATTCCCACCTTCGCTATGATGTGCTTCAAATTTCCTTCCACCCTTTGTCACCTACTCAATGCAACTATTAGGAATTTTTGGTGGGGAGGAGCTGATGAAAGAAACAAGATAAATTGGTGTAAATGGCAGAAGCTTCAAATCACCAAAGTCCCAGGTGGTCTTGGCTTTAGAGACATAGAAAGCTTTAATTTGGCTCAACAATTCTGGAGAATGCTCAAGAACCCTGATCAACTCTGGGTAAGACTCTTAAAGGGCATTTATTTTCATAATACACCTCTCGTCAGTGCAAAGAAAGGCTATAAGGCCTCATGGATCTGGTCAAGTCTTTGTCAGGGCAGAGATCTCTTAACGGCTGGGTTAAGGTGGAATATAGCATCAGGAAATTCTGTAAGTATTTGGGATGATTGTTGGATTCCTACTTCTAACAGATTCAAGTTCTCCCCACAAAACCTGTAGATTGCTCACTCTCCCTCGTCAAAGACCCCATTACTACTACCTGTCAGTGGGCCCAAAAAAAAAATCCAAAGTCTTTTCTCAGAAGAAGATACCAAAGCCATCTCAGCCATTCCCCTCTCTTGGAGAAATGACTCAGAAGATGAAATTATCTGACATTTTTCTAAACAAGTCACATACACTGTCAAATCTGGTTACCACCTTGCAGCTAAGAAGAAAGGTCTCCACATTGATGATCCCACTCATCAAATGCATTTTCATCAAAGCTCTGGAAGATATTGTGGGATATCAACTTTCTCCCAAAAATCAAGCATTTCATATGGAAAGTCTGTAAGAATTTCCTCCCAACAAAGTCAAATCTTGTTACGAAGAGATGTTCCAAAGATCCAAACTGCCCACTCTGTAGCACTGTAGCTGAATCCACCGAACATGTTTTTTTCAGATGCCCTTGGATCAGAGGAGTCTGGTTTGGTTGTAATCTCACTTACAAGGTGAAATCCATTTAAGATCACAACTTTTGCAAGCTAGCTTGAAGATAATTTAGCTAATTTGGGGAGAAACTTATCAAAAGATTTGCGAATCTTTGTTGGAGTATGTGGAAATCAATGAATAATAGCACATTCAATGAAATTCCACCTTCCCCTGCAGACACTATTTTTAATGCCTTCAAATGTTAAAAGATTATTTAGAAGCCCTCTTATTAGCAAATTAGAAAAGCTCTCAGACTAGCTCAAATTCTAGGAGTTACTCTTAGCAACTACCTTCCCATAATGATCGGATATTACTTGTCGAAACACACAGGCTGCTGCTTATAATGCCACTCTAGACATCAACTATGATCGGATTAGAGTACTCTTGGCTTTAGCTACTGAAGCACGGATAATTCGAGTTTCTTAGGTGTCATTTGATTTACTTTTTTATTTTTTATTTTTTATTTTTATTTTATGTGTTAAAAATCTCAAAATAAGAAAACAAAAAATATTTTATTTTTTTATTTGAGATTTTTTTTATTTTTTATTAAAAACTCTCAAAACAACTTTTTATCATTTTTTATTTCATGTGTAAACTCATTTTCAGTTTTCAAAAATAAAATTTGAAAACACAAGTAACTAAATAAATTTCGAGTTGTTTTTCTTATTTCAAAGGTACAAAATGAAAATGAGTTCAAAATAGAAAATAGAAAACAAAAACAAAAAATAAAAAATAAAAAATAAACCAAATGACCCCTTACTTTATGGCCAAATCCTAAGTCTTTTCATCTTCCCTGATATTGTAATAAGGGAACAATTTGTATCTAACTAATTTTAATATAATTTCTCTCGAGTTTCGAAAAAAATCCAAAAAACTTAATTTGAATTAAAAATATCAAATGTCAAAATTTACTTAAATCACATATTTTCTTCCTTTTACTACTCCAAACGCTACCTAAATCAATAAAGCCACATGCAAGAATTTAACCTTCACGAGTAAGGTGACAATCAAAAAATTATTAACATAAGTTCAACCGTCTCCTCAATCTTAATAACCTCTCTAAATTGAATAATTTTTTTTTCTTACGCTTAAGCAACATGTCATTAATGCTACCAAGTCAACAATTTATTAAAATTTATTAAAAAATAAACTCAATAATGTAAATTAAATCAAAGTTGCAATTTATTATAGTTAAAAATTAATATAAAAATATAATGGAGAAATTTTTAATTTTTCTCTCTCACCTTTTTCATTCTTTTTACTCTTTTAAAAAAATTAACATTTTACACCATGAATTTTATGAAACACATCTATCAAGATTTGGATGAATAAAAATTTACAAAATAACATTTGCCTTTTTTTTTTTTTAACTTCCCTATTTCAAACCAACACTATACTATTTGAAATTAGTAACTATTAACTTTTTTTCATTTTTTATTTAGATGTTTAAAAATACTCTCCTAGAAATTAATAAAAAATAAAAAAACTAAAAAAATAAAAACCCATAAACTAATTTTTTTTCCTTCATCAAGCGCCAAAAAAATTAATTTTAATAACAAAATAACTAATAACTAAAAAACTATCTCATTTTTTTAAACTCACCCCAACTTTTAACACTCAAACCTTATTTTAATAAAAAAACAAATAATTGTACTAATTGCAAAATAATAAATAAAATAACAGAAACAACAAGAACCTAAAAATCTCTAATACTTCATAATTTAAATTACGATATGCCACTAAATTATAATTTGAAAAGATACAAATCACACTTGTTTAAAGAAGTTATTATTATTATTATTATTCTCATCCATCAACATAAGCTACTTTCTTCTAACCTTTAATTATTTATTTAAAATATTTTCCCTTCGTCCTTTAAAAAATACCCAAGAATAATAGACAATTTTTGAGAAAGTTAAAAACCAAAAAGAACCTTAATTTTAATGCTGCTTTCCAAATTATACCTAATCCAATCCAAGCAACGTTTGTTCTGAATTTTTTTTTTCAACTTACAATACAAATACGAAATTAACTTTTCTCACCTCCAAATACCCTCTATTTATATTGCTAGAAAATAACTAACCTACAAAACTAACTACCTATCAAGTTCAGGGGGAACTTCCCTGATTCAGGGCAGTGTTCTTTCTTTTTCTCCTATCTCTGGACAACCCAAACCCGTTTAGCTAGCCAATTTTTGAAAGAACCACCATTAGATCAATCAGCCCGCCAAACCAAAACAGAGAAACAAGAGAGTTAAGTTTCCTTGATTAACAAGTGTAGACATATAGTTTCACTCTTACCAAACACAAAAAATGCCCTTTTAAGACATATCCATACTTCTGAGCAATGCAAACATATCCTCAAATTCTTTTTTTTTTTTTTTAAACCATCGAATCACTGTTGTGCACATTGCACTCTCTGAGCTCCACCGTGCATATCATCATCCTCTTCGTATGCCTCCTGAGCCTGCTTCCTCCGCATCTCTTCCTCAATGTTCACGTCATGCAACGTGGTTTCCTCACACTCATCCAGCTCCATGTCCGTCATTTGCATGGATGGCCTTGGTGGTAACACCGCCTCCAACTGCTTTACCTGCTCCGGGCTCAAAAATTCGGGGAACTCCACAGTGAAATGAATGTACAGCCTCCCTCTCATGAATGGCCTCTGATACACTGGCATACCTTCCTCATTGATTGCCTTAAATTGATCTGCATTGTTTTCCCAAATGCCAAATATCAGGATTTCGATTATTTACAAAACAAACAAAAGAAATTCCAAATTTCGATCATCACTGACCAGGTTTGACAACTTCTCCAGGGTTTGATTTAATAAGTAGTTGCCTGCCATCTAAATGAGTTAATATGAACCGGAAGCCACATAAGGCCTCAGTCAGGGATAACGTGTGCTCATAAAAGAGGTCATCGCCCTTTCTTTTGAACTTTGGATGCTCTTTCTGCTGAAGGACAAAAACTATATCCCCTGTAATCGTATCAGGCTGCAAAAATAACAAAAACCAAATAAGCAAAGACAGACCGGTTTGGTTTGGGAAGAAAAGAAGGGAAAACAAAAATTTTCTCCCCTAATTGTTTGGTTGTTGGATTTAGAGAGAAAAAGAAGAAAAAATCATAAAATAATCCATCATGTTTTTTCTCCATTCTCCCTTCTCCTTTTCCATTTCTCTTCCTCCGGTTCCAAAGCCTAAATACTCATTTGATCAAGTAACAATTAACATAGATCACTAAGTGCAATAGACATCCAAAACATACCGCTTCATCAGCCTCTCCTGGGAATGTGATCTTCTGCCCATTTTGCATGCCTTTCTCAACAATAACTTCTACTACCTTTTTCTCCTGAACCACCTTCTCACCTTTGCACTGAGAGCAGCGGTCTTTTTCATTAATAGTCTCCCCCGTTCCCTTGCATTCACCGCAAGGATGCTGCATCTGCTGGATCATAGAGGGACCAAGCTGCCTAATTGAGACCTTCATTCCCGTTCCTTGACAGCCAGGGCATTTCATTGAAGCTCCAGATTTTGAACCCTTACTGCCATTGATGGAAAACAAATGCACATATAAGATTTCATTCTAACTCAAAACCACCATCAGCAAATGATGATTATTAAATACATCACTAAAGATGCATGCATACCCTTTGCACTTTGAGCAAATGACATTGCGAGACAGAGAGAGTTTCTTAGAGGTCCCACTGTATAGGTCCTCAAGGGAGACCTTCAGGGGATGGACTACATCCTCACCTCTCCTTTGCCTTCGTCCTCTGCTGCTACCACCACCTGGTTACAAAACAAAACAGTTCATCAACTATTTCAATGTGTTTTTTTTTTTTTTTTTTTTTCAATCAACAATTAACATTCCGAATCAATCCAACGGAAACCTCCAAAACATAAGACTTATTCTTCTCAATTAAAATGATGAGTAATCAGTCAAAATGTGGAGGCAACCTTTATAAAGGAAATAGAAGTACCAATCAATTTGATATTCACACGGCATACAAAGAATAGACAATTATCTGCTAAACATCTCACCTCCAAATGGGTTTCCACCAAAGAAGGATTGGAAGATATCAAACGGGTCATGCATGCCGCCGCCGCCGCCCATTCCTTCCTTAAGTGCATCCTCCCCATACTGATCGTAGATCTCACGCTTCTCAGGGTCACTCAGCACCTCATAAGCTTGTGCAAGCTCCTTAAACTGCAACAAAATCCAACATTCCAGAGTTCAGCACTAACACAATTTTTCCTTTCAGGTAAGCATGTACCTTTACCATCTAAGAAGCACGGCCGCTATAAGGTGCCAAGCCCATGTCATATACATTGTCACATAATCATATATACATGTAGAGGTGCAACACCCCGAGCCGAGCCAAACTTTAATTTATTCAAGCTCGGCTCGAGTTATTTATATTAGCTCAAGTTCAAGTTGATAAAGAAAAAGAGGTCAATTAAACTAAAACCACGTCATTTTATTCTAAAATGTAATGAAAATATTATTAATAAATGAAAAAAATAGTAAAAAATATATTTATATATTATTTTATCAAGCTAACTCCCGAGCTTACAACTTGAGCTTTCCTAAGTTCAAACTCAAATTTAAACGAACCACAAATCAAACTTGACTCAATCTCATTTTAATCACGAACCGAGCTCAATTTGAGGTTTTCATGAGTCAAGCTCGGATAATTCGCAAAATAGCTTAATACATTTTCCCTCCTAAATATACATGTCGCACATTAACTAGTGCGACACTGTCACTCATAGACTCTGACACATTTCACACCCTTATATAAACATGTCTTATAATTTTAAATTCTTCTAAACCTAGAAACTATGGAGACCCTCTTCTTAAGCTAAGGATGTAAGCGTCCCCCATTTACACAAGCAAAACACATTATAAATTAAATAAACTAGAAATCAAACAACAAAATAAAAATAAAAATAAAAATAAATTATCAATTTATAGCCATTAAACCCTTATTTAAAAATATGGATTCATACCTCATAATTACTAAATCCTTATTTAATACTAGAAATATGCACATGTCTTATAATTTTAAATTCTTCTAAACCTAGAAACTATGGAGACCCTCTTCTTAAGCTAAGGATGTAAGCGTCCCCCATTTACACAAGCAAAACACATTATAAATTAAATAAACTAGAAATCAAACCACAAAATAAAAATAAAAATAAAAATAAATTATCAATTTATAGCCATTAAACCCTTATTTAAAAATATGGATTCATACCTCATAATTACTAAATCCTTATTTAATACTAGAAATATGCACACAATATGTGTATTTATCACTTCATTTGTAATTAGAGTTATATAAGTAAATTTTAAAAATTATTGGATCTAAAATTTAAATTTAATGGAAAAGTAAAAACATATTTTAAAAAATTAAAAAATTCACCAAAATTAAAACTTCACTAACTTTTTTTTTTTTTTTTTGGGGCGTCACCAATACCCTAATGTTTCCTTTATGTAATAGGACTAAAGTTATTATACATGTATGCTTGCAAATATATATCCATATGTAATTATAATTTCCATGCGTACATTCCATGATTCTTATCTTTCCATTAATGATCATAACAGCCAAACGTAGTTACATAACCCGCATTGGCCCCTATTCTTAATCACAAGTGGGCCGCCGCGGCCCCCAGCCCCGCCCCCCCCCCCCCCGGGGAGGAGCATCCGACTAGCATGTGTAAGGCACCCTAATTCAATCCTCAGCAAAAGCTAGACATCTAACCTTTGTTTTCTTGAGATCAACCAAGCACAAATTTTCTTTTACGCACCTTCCCTTAAAATTACCTGATCACTTCTGAATGCAACAAAATATGAACTCGTATGATCTTAAATGCCTACTTCCCCTTTTTATGGAACCTAATAATCACCTCAAAATAAATAAATAAATAAATAATTCCCTCACTTAAAATGGTTATGAAAAAGTTCAGAGTAGCGTTTTTAAACAGACGACCATTTTAGGCGGATTTATCTATGTTCCCCATTTCTAAAATATTCACCAACAATTTTGACAACTAGTTGAATTCAAAATTGGAGGACATTCCAGTTCGAATTTTAAGAAATCACGAAAATCAGAAACAGAAACCAATGATAAGTCAAAAAAAAAAAAAAAAAAACAAAAAAACCAACCTTCTCTGGGTCGCCACCCTTGTCAGGATGGTTCTTGATGGCGGCTTTGCGATAAGCTTTCTTAAGATCCTCCTGGGTTGCGTTCTTCGACACCCCCAATATGTCATAGTACTTTGTATTGTCGCTCTTCTTCGGTGCTCTCCCAAACATCTTCTTCTTCAATTCCTCCTCTCACCTATCCAATAAATTCCTGCTAATCAAAACTTCCAACTCCCAATTTTCTGTGTATACGCACCGATAATTCTATAGAAAGACTGAGGTAGCTCTAGAGAGAGAGAAAGAGATAGAGAGCACATAAATTTGCAGCTAATTTAATTTTCTGAATGTATATATATATATATATATGCATGACCCGAAAATTCTAGAGAGAGTGCGATAGTTCTAGTGAGAGAAGGGTGCGTGTGAATTCGCGTGGGTGCGTGTGAATTCGCGGGAGTGCTGGGAAAGAATCTGGAATTTTCCTGTTTGGGAGTCTCCTGGGCTAAGAAAAGAATTCGGGCTCCTGATCGGACGGCTGAAATTTTCGTTCCAGACGGTTCTGTAAAAAGCCCCTTTATAGTTGGTTGGATGTAGCTTGTTTTGTTACCGTACTGACCGGGTTAAAAACAATTCCACCGTAGATGAGCATTGACACTTTCTTCAACACTTTAAAATATGCACGGTACGCGTCATTTATTATTTTATTATTTTTATTTTAAATATATAATTAAAAGTGCGTTTAAAGTTAAAAAAATTAAAAGTGAAATTTTTTTGAAGTAGGAAGTGCAAAAAATTATTTTGAAATGATGGTAAATATTTGTGTTTGATTTAATATAAAGATGTTAAAAATTATATAAAGTGACACGTGACATAATTTTAGTGGAGAATCATGAAAATTTTTTAAATTTTGTAAAATTTTCTAGTACAAATGTCACTTTAACTTTTAAAAAAATTTGGTAAAATCAGTTGGACTATTTTGTTTTGTTCCAACGAATTTTGATAACTTTTTCAAAAAAGTTATAATTTTTTAAAGTTTAAAAAAGATGAAAATTTTAAATTTTTTTTAAAATTTTTTTGGTGCTCCAAACGACACCTAAGTTAAGATTAATCCAAATTTATAAAACAGTAAAATTTTAGATATTATATCTTATATTTATATTGAATTAGATTTTGATACCAAAACCAAATAGTAGTTTTTTTTTTTCAGTTTTTGCACAAATCGGAAAATTATATTTCGTTAAAATTATAAATATACAATTTAGCTATTTTGGTTTTTGCGTATAAAGGCTTCGTTTAATTTACTATAAACCTCTAAAAATCTTTAAAAATTATTCACTTTTTATCTCATTACACGAACTACAAACTCATTAATTTTATTTTGTCTTACTTTATCTTATTTTTATCACCCCAAACACATCCAAAATAAATAAAAAGAGTCTTTGAAGTGGCAAAAAGTTTTAGGGTGCATTTGGCCCACCAAATTTTGGTGAAAAATTTTGAAAACATCTGAAAATCTTTGAAAATCACAATATATTTTTACACATTCCTACTTTCTCAAAATTCAAAAAAAGTTCAATACCTTTCAAAAAAAAAAGTTGATAACTAAAATTCAGTTAATTAAATAGTAAAATTTTTTCACCATTCTCATCATGAATTCTCAAGTTACCAAATGACACCCACTTTGATTATTTTTTGTTAGGTCGTGCAAACCGTTCTAACGGATTGTGGAAACCATTCTAACGACGGATTTGCTAGCCAACTTCCGTCCAAACAGATTTTTATAATCTATTTGGATGAATTGTAGTACAAAAAAGTCACGACTGTTCAAAATTTTGAATCTGTCCAAACGAAAATTGAATCCATCAGAACGAGAATATTACTATTCATCTCCAAAAAATGCGGTTTGATATGTGTGTACTAAACGCAAAAAATTTCTTCAAACCACATTTTATCTCACTTTTTATCACTTTAAACTCATCCTTAGTCCAATTTGATAAAAGTTGTAGTTTTCATAATCTGTGCAATATGCAAAGAAATTAAAATTTTACGGAGAGTTATGGAGATTTATTGTGCCACAAATGGAGCCAAATTTTACTTTTTAAATCCAAAAGAAATATCATTTTGATTTTTTTTTCAAATACACCCTTAAATATTATTGTGAACTGGAGGTGTGCACACCTAATACGTGAGATTTTAATTTTAAATAAAATAAAATTATAAAAAATTATTTGTATAATTTTATAAACTCTCTATGTAACAATCTAATACATATATATAGCATTAAAATACTAAATTTGTATTTTTATTATTTATTTAATTTTTAATATAAATAAAATTATTTAAGAATCATTTTATTGTTAATTTTTATTTAAAAGTATATATTTTGATAATATATTTTTTATTAAAATTAATCATTTTTAAAGTAAAAATGATTACGATGATTTATTTTATTATAATATTTTACTAAAATTAAATATTAACTTTTACACTTGTCAATTTATCCTCATTTCAAATATAATTAACTTTTACTCTTTCAAAATTTTTAACATTTCAAACATAATATAATTATTACAGAGTAATATTTACTCTCTCATTTCAAACATAAATACCACAAACTTGTCATCTCAGTAATCATTATTAGGGTAACAATTACCCCTGTAATCTTTTACCTGTAAAAGTTTTACCATATACCAAACATGTCTTAAGATGAACTGTTATAATGCAGAAATAATGTGAAAACTCTTATGACTTATCACGCGGGCAACTTTCGTCTAAACAGTTTCTACAATCCGTCCTGCAAAGAAGTATAATTGCTTAAAATTTTGAATATATCGGAACGGAAATCCAATCCGTCAGAACGAAATTTCACTATTCATCTCCAAAAAACGCAGTTTGAGCGGCGTGCACCAAACATCAAAAGTTTCCCCAAACCACGTTTTTTCTTGTTTTTTTGTCACTTTTTTAGTGCTCCAAACAGAGCCTTAGTTTGCTAAAAAAGTCAAAAAATTCTTTGAAAAAATTCTGAAAATATTTACAACTCTCGAACTTATTTTGTTTACTTTATATTTCGTGAAATTTCTATAAATTTACATATATATTTACATATTTCAACAAAATTTTCTAAGTTTTAATAACTTTTTCATAAACCCCAATAATTTTTCTACAAATCCAAAAACTTTTTAACAAATTTCAAAAAAATCTAACATAGATCCATTGGAACGAACTCAAAAATCTGTTCCAACGGTTTCTCTCTCTAATATTCTGACATAGAAGTCAAAAAATTCTTCAACTCACAAAAAATTCTTACAAAATTTGTTAGAACAAATCCAAAAAATCGGTCCAATAGTTTCTTTCTCTAATTTCTTAATGCAAAAGTTCAAAAGTTACACTATTTATTTCTGAAAAATATAGTTTTGTGGTTAAATACTAAATGCCAAAAAAATTACCTAAACCACATTTCTGTCATTTTTTATTATTTTTGGGTCCGTTTGGCGCAACAAAATTTGTTGAAAATCTCTGAAACTTTTGAAAATATTTGAAAACCTCTATTACATTTTTATACTTTCTTACCTTCTCCAAGTTAAAAAAAAAAAAGTTCAATACCTTCTAAAAAAAATCGATAACTGGAATTCGGTTAATTAAATAGCAAAAAAATTTTTTTTTACTATTCTCACCACGAACTCTCAAGCTACCAAATGATACTGTGACTAATTTTTTCAGAGTCGTTTCTGATGGATTGTAGAAACTGTTTAAACGCTTGCATGGAAGGATAAAGTATAAAATGTAACAGTTCAATACCATCCAAATTGTTTGTACCAAACCATTCCGGTAGTTTGGCACAGTCAACTTCCATCCAAATGGACCACCATAAACCGTTTCAACGGTTTGGCATTACCAACTTTCATCCAAATGGACCATTGTAAACTATTCCGATGCTAATGACGTTTCGAGTCTAGTTTGGTCTGTAAAAAAACCATGATTAATACAAAATTTTGAAACTATTCAAACAGAAATTCAATCCGTCGAAACGAAATTCCTACTGCTCACCTCACCTCACCTAAACAAAAAATGCAGTTTAAAATATGTAAACCATTTTTCCAAATCATATTTTTCACTATTATCTATTATTTTTCGTCTCACCAAACCAACCTGTATCACTCCAAACACTACCTCAATCCTGGTAATAGCAGCATGTGTTTCTGGATTCAATGCTTAATGTTGTGACTATCACTGATTCTCTCTGCTCCGTCAACGTTTTCTTCGCCTTGAAAGCTTTAATAGTCTGGTCGGATATATAAACCCCTTCGACTCCTCTTTCCTCCTGCGTTTGTCCTTATAGTCATCAGTTCCAGACTAAAGCCCTTTCCGCGTGAAACAAATCAATTCCGCTGGAAGGTTTGAAGCTATTGTGGCTGAATATAAATACGACGAAGACTCCCGGGGTTTTGAATTGTGCAGATGCTGGGAACTTTCGCGATGCTGAATTGGTCGCCATAGCCAATTCAATGCCGTGGCTGGAGAAATTGGATCTCAATTGCCCTCAGCGCAATGGACGGAGGATAACCAATAATGGGAGTGAAGTGTTGTCATCGAAATTAAGGGGTTTGAGAAAAATCAACATCTCATAGAATGAATTGCTTACAGATAGATAATAGATCACTTGTTTATCTTTCGCCCAGTTGTACCCTCTTGGAGAAAGTAATGCGAGAATGGATGGGATTCAAGTCTTGATTCGAAACTCTTCCAACATCACTTGCAGTTGACACATGGCGGTGCTCCGTTTCTCAAATTTTCTATTCACGCTTTCCAGTGAAGGCGCTGTGGAAGGCGTCGTTAGAAACCGCGCTTGTGACTGCAAATTTGCTGATGCTTTTGAGCTGCAACAGTATTCGTCTTGAAACCCAGAATTACCAGAATCACTATAATTCCTGAGGTCTATGTTATGGTACATGTTCCGGAATTTAGTACACTTGTATTCTAGTATGCTAAGTTTAACGATTGAAAATTATTGTACTTGTATTTTGATGCGAGCCCTTTCCAGATCTCTTGGATTTTCCTATTTTGAGGAGGAATTGCAGGAAAAACTTAAAGAAAATTGGAGATCAAAATTGGAGAAGCAGAAATGAATACTTGAATTGAGAATAGATCCACTTTGATGGTGGTAACTTCCAGTTTGCAAATCTGTAATTCTTACAAATTTCATCCCCTTCTACGTTCTACATCTTCCTATTTATACCCATACACATTGAGTAATATGATAATTGTATTATTACATATTGAGCTGGGCTTTAACCCTTAACTAACTTGGGCTATTAATACTTAATTGTAGATGGTTGAGAAACAGTGAGTTGGCCGAGTGATGAGGCTTTCATTGTCTGGTGTGGACTGATCTGGAATTGAGCCCAAGCACTCTCACATCAGCCCAACTTAAGTTCCGACCCACCCATGATCTTGAAGTCAGCTGAATTGTCACCATTGCCCCTTCTAGAATCTGGGTGGAGCGTATCATTTTTCTCTGCCAGCTGCTAATGTCCCCTCGGTTGTCCTTTAGACCATTCATTTGTCACTTCCATGTTTTGGACAGTGGAATAACAATCTACCGTTGGATCTTGAGTTGCTGGAGGGTTTTGATTGAGCAAGTTTGAGGCTATGCCAGATCTTTTCACGTCACCCCAGTAACAGGCCATCTGACGGCCCAAATTTGGTAACAATTTCCAGTCGGCCAACTGTGCCCATGTTGAGCGGTCAAGATTGACCTTCCCAAACTCTTGCCTTTGACTCCAGAAGTCCTGTTCTTCAGCAGTTTCATTCTCATCCATGTTTCTCATTTTTGTTCCCTCCTCTATCCCCTCTTCTTCTACCGTATCCCCTTTCCAATCATTTTCTCCTTTTTTTCTTTAGTTTATGTTCATACTGTGGAGACTGGTACTGTAACATATTTTCATTAAAAAAAAATTGTGAAAATAGTAAATTGGAAATAAATTGACGACAAACAATAAGGGTGCGTTTGGTGTATAAAAATTTGGTAAAAATTTTTGAAAAATTTTAAAAAATTTCTGTTACATTTTTACATTTTCAAAGTTAAAAAAAAGTTTAATACCTTTCAAAAAAAATTAATAACTAGAATTCAGTTAATCAAATAGTAAAAATTTTTTCGTTATTCTCACCATGGACTCTCAAATTATCAAATCACATCTACTTTGACTATTTTTTTGGAGTAGTAGAAACCGTCCTGACAGATTGTAGAAATCGTTCTGACGGATTTGCACAGCCAACTTCCATCCAAACAGATTGTAGAAATCGTTCTGACGGATTTGCACAGCCAACTTCCATCCAAACAGATTGTAGAAATTGTTTCGACGGATTGCAGTGTAAAAAAATCATGACTGATACAAAATTTTGAATTCGTTCAAATGGAAATCCAATTCGTCGGAACGAGAGCCTTACTGTTTATTTTTAAAAAACGCGGTTTGAGATGTGTGCACTAAACGCAAAAAATTTTTCAAAGTCACGTTTTATCTCACTTTTTATCATTCCAAACACACCCTAAGTGAAAATATTTAGCATATGTTTGGAATGGTAAAAGTAAAATAAATTGTGAGTTCGTAATTCCTATAGTGAAATAAAAAATGAATAAAAAAAATAATTTTTTAAAATTTTTAGAGATTTTCAGAAATATATAACAAACCAAACAGAGTCTTAATTTTATAAATAATTATACTGTTATTTTTTAATTAATTATATTTTAAAAACATGTCACTTTTCTGCATCAAAACATTTTGATAATATATATGTCTATTTTGTGAGGTCCATTGTACTAAATTTTATCGTTCTGTGTACTGAAATGATGTATGCTTAAAGTAAACCTATGCAAGATTTTGGTGATGTGGGGACTAAGCTATGTGCGTACACCTGTATCATAAAATTATATCTTTCATTCTCAACTAGGAGTATTGGATGACTCTTTCTTCTGCCGTGTATTACTAATCTCCTTTGACGAATGATTACATTTACAGACCAGCTTATGTATGCTCAATTTGGTGACTCTAATTCTCTTTTGTTCTGGGTCTAGCATGGAGGCGATCAATGGTATGACTTCAACGACAGCCACGTTTCTCCCATCAGTCAAGACAGGATAAAGGCTTCAGCTGCTTACGTTCTTTTCCATCGAAGAGTTGCAGATGCCTAGCATCAGGTTAGGTTTACTAATTGTTGGCCCTAGATTTCTTTTTTGTCATCTTAGTCTTTGTTAGGGTTTTCACATTTATTGCGAAAGAATCTGGTTGTCAGTTTATAAATGTTACACTTCTTGAGTTAACTTTTAAGATCGAGATAGACTAAAAATCACCTAGTACTGGTATCTGAGCTTAAATTTGTTTAAAAGAGGAAATAATTTTCACATCGGTTGAAAAATAGACTGGTAGTCAGCACTATAAGAAAAAATCTCATTTCTTGAATTAATTTTTGAGATTAAGATAGACCTAAGACCACCTTTCAATTTGAGGCGGGTTCTATCAAAGGTAGGAGGATATTCTTTTGTATCTAGCATTCCTTAGTTTTCAATTGGTAGTGTTTCTGAGCAAGAAAGAATGACTTATTTTTTTTTTTTTAAAGTCACAAAATTGGTGCCACGACATCTGTTAACCCCTTGTAAAATGAAATTTCGTTACCCAAATTGCATTTATACAATGCTGAGTAAATTTTTATTTTTTTTTTTCTTGAAAGAAATTTCATAGAATTCGTTCTTCAATTTTGTTGATCATAGACTGTGATAGTGCACGAACGATTGAAACGTGATGAGAGTTGGTTCATTTCAGTTGTAATAGTTGAGAGATTACTGGACTAGGGACAAACTATTGGAATCAGTGGTCAAGTTTAGCTAGCCTTGTTTCTAGGGGTCAAGTAGCTTAGTTTGATTTTGTTTGAGAAACGACCAAAATGAAGAAGTTTTGATGGTTGTTGTCCGGTGACTTAGCGCGGGAAGGGTGTAAAAGAATCAAATCAAACCGAATCGAGCAGTGGGATTTGAATTAGGATTTGTAAAAATTATAATTTCGTAATTCGTGCAAAAAGTAAAAAATTTAAATTTTATGGGTTCGTTTGAATTTTTAACTTTTTCTAAAAAACTTTAAAAGTATTTAAATTTCTTTGATCAAATTTCATTATATATCAGTTTTACACCACATCAATACTAATTTTTTGTTCTTGTTTTTTTTTTTTTTTGCACTCCGAACGCTCCCAATATGGATTTGTAGAGTTTTGTAAAGTTTCAAACACCCAATAAACTTGTTAAGTTTAACGAACTTAAAAAAAATGATTCAAGTTTAATTTGATAATATTTTAAGTTGAAATCAAGTTATCTTCTAATTGAATCATGTTTTAAACCAAGTTGATATTAATTTATTGAGTCAACTCTGCTCCTTCATGTTTCATTTTATAGCCCGACTTAACGGGGAGCTTAATTTATATGATTTTGTTCAAGTGATATCCAAAAGTTTTGAAAGTTATTAACCTTGATGAGGAAGCACTTTGAAAGTTATTAACCTTGATGAGCAAGCACATTAGTCATTCTTGGATGTATTATTTGAATTTATGATTGTGTTAATTTATTTTTGTATTTTAATATTTCTTTTTTTTTTTTTTGAAAACTGTATTTTAATATTTTAAAATTTTATGATTTAATATAAATTCTTGAAACACCGGCAAAGTTATTTCTTTCAAAAAATATTTTAAATTGAAACAAATAGAGACTAAATTAAGTTAATTTTAGATTAGGATGCCGTTTGGAGGTTCAAAAATAAGAAAAAAATGAAATTTTTGGTTGTTTTTTGTGTATTTTTTTTAGTTAAATTTTTTTATGTGTTTGGTAGAATAAAGTGTATTTTTTAGTATTTTTTAACAATTTTTAGGCGTTTGGTAACCTTTTTATTGTAACAAATTAAAAAAAGGTAACTTTTTGTGTGTTTGACATATTTTTTATTGTAGCAAATCAAAAAAATAGTAACTTTTTATTTTATTTTTTACTGTAACAAATCAAAAAAATGAAAAAAATTATTATTTTACCAAACACACCAAAAAAATTACAAAATATAACTTCTGATACTTTTTTACTAGTTTTTTAGCCTCCAAACGAACCTAATGTATTTGTATTATATTCTTTGTATTTGATTCTTATTATGTCGTGTTGATTATTCCCATAACTTTTTACATCATTTATCACAAACTCATTCATTTTTTTTCTTTTTCTGAAAAGTAACAATTTATAAGTACACTATATTTTAGAATAATATATTAGAAAATGGGGTGTGTGGGGTTTAAAGTCGGGTGACGAGCGCCAGAATGCCAGATTACACCGCTTGAACTATACTTCTTTCTCTCTGAGTTTTAGAATTTTAAAAATAAAAATTATATGCAATTCCGATTGCAAGAGTCATTTAATTCGTGGCCACTTTTTTTACTATTAAAATCATGAGCTAATTCTCTCGTTCAATTTTAAGCAGTTAATTCCTATTATTAGAAATTTCATGAAATACATCCATTTTATAAAAAAAAATGTTTTCATTATAAAATTACATATATACAAATTTATCACTTTCTCTTTTCTTCTTTTATCGGTTGTATATAGAAATGAAAAAAGAGTCAAATTAAACCAAGTTTTTTTATACCGAGTTCTAACTCGATTCGAACTTTTATATAGGCTTGAAATTGACTCGATAAAAAAAAATTCAAATTCGAGCCTGACTCTCGAATAATTTGATTAAATCAAAATAACATCGTTTTAGTTTAAAATATAATAAAAATATTATTAAAATATATAGAGATATTATTAAATATAAATATATTATTTTATTGAACTGACTCTCGAGTTTTCAAACCGAACTTTTATAGGCTCGAGCTCGAGTTCAAATTTAAACGAGTTACAAATCAAACTTGATTCGAACTTATTTTAGTCACAAACCAAGCTCAAGTTGAACTCGAATAGTTTACGAATAACTCGATTCATTTTCACTAGTCGTTTACATACAATTAACTGCAATAGCAATAGCTAAAGCCAATTTAAGCCTACGGCTCTATTTTCTTTTATTTTCACCTATAATAAATTATTCTCCCTCGTCTTAAATTCTAAAAATGGCTTACACAATTAGAGTATATACTTAATAATTATTAGTTCTAAATTAAATATATAATAACTATCTCAAATTGTTGTCTAAAGAGATATATTAAAATTTAATAAATAATTTTATGTCTCAAACAATTAAAAAATTATATTTTAATTAAAATTTTTTTAATATTTTATATTATAATAAAAATTTTAAAATATTTCAATTTTCTTCAAGTTTTAGGCAAAATTCACTTAATGTCCAACTATTATTTAAAATATTAACAGATAATTCCTATCTGAAAAATAGTAGAAATTTTTTCTCTAATCCTCATCATCCATGGTGGGTTCACGAACCCATGTGAACCCATTTGCCAATCAAAGTTTTAGAAACAATAACAGTGCTAAAAAAGACTACCTGAACTAGAAAGCAGTTAAAAGGAGCAGCAACCTCCCTCCAAAAGGAGCAACATTATCATCTCAATTATTTCATTCACACACACACAGAGAATGGTCACTAAACCTCCTTATAATCGATAAACAGCAACAAAAGACATCAAAACGCTTCCCATCCAGAGCTTCCCATCCTTCTCCTCCACTTCGCTTACTAATTTAACAACCTTACCTCGCCTGTCCTCCAGTATCTGTAACAGCTGACCATCTGGGCTGTACTTCACAGCCACCGCATGGGGTCGTCCCCCTATGTAGAGCAGGTAGTGAATCTTTGCTGGAATTGGAAGCTTAAGCAATAGTTTCCGAACTTTTGGGTAGATAGCGCATAAATACGTATAGAGAGCGCGGCGGCAGTGAACTGCTACCCAGAATTCACCCTTTTCATTTGTTCTGACATTGTCCGGAAATCCATGTAGGATGGCCATGACTTCTGAGGTCCCTGCTTTCCCTCCTTTCAGCCAGTACTTCCGTAATCTACATCCAACAAAAAATGAAAATGAAGGTAAAGAACGATTTGCTAAAGGCTACTGTCAAGTGGCTCAGAAAATTACCTTTGTTTGCTCAGTTATGACACATTCCTTGAAAGTTTCTAGATAGCTTATATGTATATATGTATATATATATATTATAGGTATCCCAGCCATCAGTGTCCTAACCCACCCCACAAATACTAGGAGCCAGCTAAATTCTAGATAGTGTGACGGTTCATATTTATACATTACAATATTGTCTGTTTTGATCTTGGTTAGCTGCTTTCTAGGAGGTCACCCATCCTGGTTCTACTCTCACTTGAGTATGCTCGATCCTACAGTTCCCACTGAATCCAGTGCTCTCACGGCTTAAAAATTGCATTGTATTTTATAAATGTCAAACATTATATACATGCTACTTTCTTCCACTATCCAGGCAATGTAAGATGGAAACCATTATTTCTCTATTTCACCTTCTGCTTCATTTTCTCACAAGCAGAATCCCTCACAATTCCTCACAGATAGTTTTTGTTACCACCCATGAAGTATTTTGCTATTTCTACAGCTGTTCAGGTCCAAAATAGCACCTTCTGCTTCATTTTCTCACAAGCAGAATCTCTCACAGTTCCTCACAGATAGTTTTTGTTACCACCCATGAAGTATTTTGCTATTTCTACAGCTGTTCAGGTCCAAAATAGCAGTCAATTGTCCAAGATACAACACTGTGATATGCAACTTTAAATCAAGAAGAGAGAGAGAGAGTGCTTTTACTGATTAATATCCTCATTTCTCTTGTGAGGTTATTGTGAGAATAACTGCTAAAATATGAGGGTAAGTATATAGAGAATACCAGGTGATATATAACTCTTTGGCAAGCTCCAAATTCAATTATTATTAATCCTCAAAGAAAACAGGTGTACCTATTTTATTTTCTTTTTAAATGTTTTCTCACAAAATCACTTGTGAAGTAATGGCAATTTGAATTATGTGCTAAATTAACCTCATTATACCTAAACGTCATCATTTTAAGTATAGGGCCCGAAAACTTAACCACAGTTTTACCCATTATAAGCAAAACTAACATTTAGTCATATGCTCTACCAAATGCAAAATCCCACTTTCTGATGAATGAAATGCCGCCAAGGTTTTGTTATATAAAACATAACACAATATAAGACAAAAGATTTCGTAATTTTAGAAGTTTTGGTGGCTCAATTCTAGATTTTTCTTAATCATATATTTGAAGAAAAATAATAAAATAATTAGATATGTCATGTAACGTGTCTAACACGTATTTTAGTATGCCTGTGAAGTATGTGTGTCTAATTTGTGAATACAGACACGACACGCATTTTGAAGTGTCTGTCGTTCATAGGTTTTTTCCCCTCTTGGTTGACATTTATTCTCCTCTCTTCCTTATTCCTTTAAGTAATAAAGCCTTCGAAAAAATACTAACATATTGCAGGCAGCCTATGCAAAAATCGAATTAGTAAGCAGATTTACCTGCCAAGGGAACTTTCACAGAACACAAAGAAAGAACCATCCTTGCTTAATGATACACCATTAGGAAATTGGAGATTCCGAACCAGGACGGTGGTTTCTTTCGTACTGGGATTGTATTTCAGAACTCTCCCGCTATCCTCTCCGGAGAAAATTAACTGTATGAAGTTCCTGAAAAAAGGCACCGCATTGAGAACGAGGGATAATGATCAAAATTGTAACTATTCACAATAATGATGCACAACAAGCAGAAGCAGTCAAGTTCTCTGTGAGACGAAAGAATTTGGGGATACGTGAAGGGCACTGCCAGATAATCTTTGTAATAATAAGTTTAAATCATGTTTTTTTTTGGGGGTGTTAAAAGCCAGAAATAAGAAGCTAGTAAGAACTTGTGTACTAATTGTTAAGATAGCTTGATGCACATCGTTGGGCCTATTTTTTAACAACCTAAGTTTTTGGGATGATTGGTGACTTAATATGATATCAAAACACTTGCTTTGGGAGATCCCGAGTTCAAGTCTTAGTGTCGGCTTCATGTTTATTATTGTGCACTTTTTGTTTCTCTGTATTGGTAGACCTTATTTGGTTTAGTTTGTGTCCCAAGAATTCATGTACGAGTTAGGGTCACATATGAGAAAAAGTGTTAAAATAGTTTGATATATATTGTTGGATTTATTTTGTAATAGCTTAACTTCGGGGACAATTGGTGACTTAATAGTAATTATGACGAAGGAAGCTCAACTTAATAATGAATTGAGCAACAACAATTTAGTGAATTCATTTCTTTAACTTCTGGTTTAGAATAAAATCAGCATATATGCATCATGTTTTCATCATGCCTAACACGAGTTTAAATTTCATCATGCAGAAAATCATACCCCGTGCATGAGCAAAAACACTGGACTAGTCTTCCTCTAAAAGAATACTAAAAGTGGAAAGCATAATTATTATAAATTTCATTCAGAATAATTGCCGTCATTAAATTATTAGTTCAAAATAAAAATATCACGAGCATAATCCACCGGGTTTGCTCGTATCCGATGCACTAATCCAAATTTCATCTCCTGGTCATATAGCCAATTACTTGGAGACTCCATTCTTTAGTGCATAGGAACCCTTACTACTTTTCCATCTTCTCCATTATGCAAAATCATCATGCCACTGGTTACCACCACGATTGCCAGTATTCTACACACAAGCACATATATATATACATATATATATTTTGTAGGTAGCTTAATAGGATTCAAACTTAGAGTCTCTTTATTGGAGAACGCAACCTAAGCCATTAGGCTGTCCCTTATACAGGAGATGGTTTCAGAGTGTTCCTATCATAAAAGGTACGTTTGGAGTCCTAAATTTTTTCAAAAAATTCTAAAAATTTCCAACTTCTATTAAACAAAATTTACCACATATCACTTTTAATTTTTTTTTTTTTTTTGAACTTTTTCAGAACTCTAAATGCCACCGAGATTGTCAGCGTTGCCCAATCACATTATAGGGATTAGCACATATTACAAGCACTAGAAACAAATTCAGGTCAGACTGATAACATTTGAAAGAGGACAGAAATGAAAACCAACCGTCTTTGGTATTTAGTGCTGCTGTCAGTAAAATAAACATTTCCTTCATCATCAATATCCAGATCATTAGTGAACCTCAATGGAACCCCTTCTGCCTCATTCGATAGTGATGTTGCCAGTCCACCTTGAGGTCCAACCTTCATCAGGCCAAAATATGCATCTGCAATATACAAATCGCCTGTTTTCTTATCAAATCGAAGCCCCAGAGGCCTGCCGCATATGTGCTCATTCTTCATGTAGCTCAAAAGGGATGGCTTTGGGTCACATAGGCTTGACCTGCATCCCACCAAATCGTTTTATGAGGAAATAGTAATTTCAGATAAGTGTCATAGACAGAATAACTTCATCAAAAGATAACAATAAAATCAACAAGAATTACCCCAACATCTTTGCATAAACCAAAAATAAGCAATAACAATTGATGCAGAATAAGTTTCTCAAGTGAGGTGATTAAAAACAAATCGATAATTGTTATACGTGCCCAAACAATAGAAATTAAGTATAGTAGGTAAATGTGAGTCATGGTACTGTAAATCATGTATTGGGAGTACATGCATACTCCGAGAAGATGAGATGCTGGAAAGCCGAAGGGAATTCAGATAAGAAAAATATGGGCATTCCTTTTTTTTTTTTAATATCTTTTTTTTTTTCTAGTTTGTTGTGGGGATAAAACTGAATGATAGATGGAGAATAAACATTCATAAACAAATGTTTATATCTTTTTCTCTAATTTTTCATTCATTTTCTATTCCTCAGAAAGGAGGCTCTTCTTCTGTTTCCGCTCAATTAAATTATGACTAGCCTATGTTCTTCCTTGTTCCTGCTAACCATTAAGTCGTAAAAGATAAACAGAGGACATGTCAATTAACAGCAATCCACAAGATTCTTCAAGGATCTTACAATTAGTAAGCCACCTAATAGGTTAGTAACTCACGAGATTCTCTGAGGATTTATCTCAAAAGATAACAAGTTTCACATGGCTATTTTATATTCGGTGAATGCACAAAAGAATGATGCAAAGTTTAAGACTCCGTGTAGAAGTAAAGCAAAATTTAATCCCAAGATTTTCATGGAGAAGGAATCAAGATTCCACAGGGTAAAAACCAAAATTAAATGTAATTTATCTTTCATGATTGCAATCTCCACTTCACACAAAATTCTTCGATCACTTGCAGGGGATGTGCTTCAATCGCTTGTGGATTAAAAGCTAAATAAGACAAATCCCAACAGTCCCCACATATAAAGAAAAATTAAATGTTCACAATTCATTCGGCCGTGACTTGCAACCTCATTGGACATAACTGCAGCTATTGGAACTTGTGGTGTTACCAATGAAATGACCCAAAAATCTATTATTCGTGAACTCATTCAATACAATCACAATGATTTACTGTAAACACACCCACACGGGATAGTTCGATGGTAAAATCTCTATCAATTGAAGTAAAGACCACCAGTTTGAATACCTCAGCGTTAAGTTAATGGTTCTGATGGATGGGTCAAAAGCTCCCCCCACCAAAAAATAAATAAATTACAGTGAACGTTTATGTCAAATTTCTTTGCATGTCCCCAAGCATGTTGTCTGCTAACATTATTCAAAATTTGCAAGGTCTCTCCTTCACAAAGCTCCATCTCCAATGTCACGTCCTAAAATGCTAAAATCTCTTCCTCTTGATGCGGACGGATTTTAATTAATTAATTAATTTTTTTTATTTTAATTAGCATTAGATTTTATTAGTTGTCTTTAAGTCAAAGGTTATGTGTAATCTGAATAGAATTTGAATTGGATAAGAAGACTCTTAGGAAACCTTTCCTAATTAGGATTAATTTTCCTAGTTTCTTTTGGATTTGTTTTATTTCTATTTTAATTAGGATTAGGTTTAGGATTAATTTTATCCATAAATAAGGTATTTTGTAAACACTTTTTATTCAAGTCAATTATTATTCATTCTTTAAACTTATGTCTTGAGTTTTCTCTCAATTCTCTTGATAGATTCTAAGATTTTGGCTTTGTTGTTAAATAAGTCAATTTATCCTTACTTTACGCTGTGTTAGGTGGTATCAGAGTGGGTGTCTTCTAGTCCAATGACTAATCATGGCAGTAGTAGAGGCAATTAATCTTGTGACATAAATCAGAGATTGCAGGCTATCTCGGCTTAGGTCCAAAAACAGCAGTTGGCAATGCGAACATTAAAGCAGTAGATCGATGAGATCAACACATAGATGGCGGCTCTATTACAAATTGTCGGCAATAGGAGCAGTAACGTAAGATTGAATCTAACCGAGGGAGTTGCCACGATGAAGCAGTTGAAGGTTTTGCTCTTTTAAATCCTAGAAGACAAGCAGTGGCAAATCTTATGATAGCGATGATAATGGAAGTGATTTAGAGTTTGCGATGACTCAACCTGGAGGTAGGAGGTATGACAATCCTGCGTATCATGCACCTCAGCGTGATAACGAATTTAAATTAAAGGTCGATATCCATTATTTTAGCGGAAACTTAAATATAGATGACTTTTTAGATTGGCTTACAGAAGTAGATCAATTCTTTAATTATATGGAGATTTCTGACCCTAAAATGGTGAAGCTAGTTGCCTACAAATTGAAAGGGAGTGCCTCAGTTTGGTGGGATTGGTTACAAGAACAACGCTGAAGAGAGGGTAAAGGCTTAGTTACGACATGGCGTAGAAAGAAACAATTGTTGGGGGGTGATTTCTTCCTCCATATTATGAACAGTATCTTTTTCAATCTTATTAGAGGCGTACACAAGGTAACCACAGTATTCATGAGTATACGGCTAACTTCATGCACCAAGCCGAAAGAAATCAATTATCGAAGAGTGATATTCAGCAAGTTTTGCGATATTTGGAAGGTCTTAAACCTACGATCTAAGATAAGATTGGGGCCCAGGTGGTGTTATCCACAGCCGAAGCGCAAAATTTGGCTTTGAAAGCGGAGATGATGTTGCAAGACAAGAGCCAGAGTGATACATACTATAGGTTTAATACTAGTGATGGTTTTAGTAAGTCAACTTCCCATGCAGATAAAGGCAATGCCATATAAGCTTCTCAATTTTCACCAAAGGTGGCCACAACTAGTGGAGGCAACAAGAACACAACTGAAACTGAAGGTAAAGGCACTACTTTTGCTCCTCCAAAGGGTTCCAACCCTTATGCAAAACCTGTTCCAATTAAGTGTTTCAAGTGCAACGGGCTGGGACATTGGTATAGTGATTACCCTCAAAGAAAAGCTGTCAACCTAGTTGAACAAGGAGATGATGAAGAAGGGAAGAATGAAGATTACTATGGTCCTAATAAATGTGGAGAGAAGGAAGAGTATGATCCTGATAGCCAAGTGTGTGTTGTGTGAAAGTTGATGCTCTCACAAAAAACTTTAAATGAGTCACAGTGGCATCAATTGTTCAAAACTCGGTGCACAGTTTCAGTAAACGTTTCGACTTAATCATTGATAGTGGGAGTCAGAAGAGCATCATTGGCAACGAAACGGTGAAGAAATTACAGTTGGTACCTAAAAAAGCATCCTAATCCTTACATGATCAGCTGGATCAAGGAAGTGGGAAAGATAAATGTTACTAAGAGGTACTGAGTTCCTTTTTCCATTTGAAAGTACTGTGATAAGACATATTGTGACATTGTGGACACGGATGTTTGCCAGATTTTGCTTGGGAGACCGTGGCAATATGATGTCGATGCAAAACGCTCCAAGAAGACCAACACTTATTGCTTGAAGAAAGATGGGGTTCGCTATACCTTAATCCCTATGTCAGGTAAATTCACACCCAAAGTTTCTAAAGTGGAGGGGAAAACTTTCTGATTGTTACTCACAAAGTCTGAAATTTGTGGATGCTTGCAAACAGTCCCGTGAGATTCATCTTTTGATCATGAAAGGTGATACTGGAGGGGATGAGATGAGGCTAGAGCAACTACCTGTTGACGTTCAAAATTTGCTACCGAAATTTGGTGATGGGGTACCTGATGATTTACTGAGTGGCTTACCTCCGATGCGTGATATCCAGCACCATATAAATTTGGTCCCTAGGGCTAATCTACCCAACTTATCGCATTATTGGATGAGCCCTAAAGAGAATGAGATTTTGTGAGAAAAAGTGGAAGAGTTGCTAGAAAATGGGTGCATTCAAGCTAGCCTGAGTCCATGGGTAGTGCTAGCCCTTTTAACATCCAAAAAGGATAGGGGCTGGAGGATGTGTGTAGATGACCGAGCGATCAACAAGATTACAATTGGGTATAAGTTTCCAATTCCTCAACTTGATGACATGCTAGACCAGCGTGATGGTTCGGTGATATTTACAAAGATTGATTTGCAGAGTGGGTATCACTAGATTTCCATTTGTCTAGGTGACAAGTGGAAAATGGCCTTCAAGACACGACACGAGTTGTTTGAATGGCTGGTCATGCCTTTTGGGTTATCCAATGCACCTAACACATTTATGAGGTCAATGAATTAGGTACTCTGACCTTTCATCGGTAGATTTGTTGTGGTATATTTTGATGACATTTTGATTTATACTAGATATGTTGATCAGCATGTGGGGCACATAAGGGAGGTGTTTCAGGTGTTATGGAAAAATAAACTCTATACTAATTTGAAAAAGTACATTTTCATGAGTGAAAGTATATTATTTCTTAGTTATATTGTGAGTAAAGATGGGATCTGGGATGAAGAGGAAGTTAGAGCGATCAAAGGTTGGCCAACATCAAAGATTGTGGGGAATGTTCACAGTTTTCATGGCTTGGCTACTTTTTACAGGCAATTTATTCGAAATTTCAGCAGTATAGTGGCGCCTATTACCGAATGCCTGAAGAATGAGAAATTTCAGTAGGGAGAAGATCAAGATAAGAACTTCGCATTAATAAAGGAGAAGATGTGCACTGCACCTATTTTAGCCTTACCGAGCTTTGACAAATTATTTGAGATTAAGTGTGATGCAAGTGGAATAGTCATAGGAGCACTTCTTTCACAAGAAAGAGACTGATTGCATTTTTAAGTGAAAAACTAAGTGAGTCTAGAAGAAAGTGGTCTACATATGATAAGGAATTCTATACTGTAGTAAGGGCTTTGAAGTAATGGGAACACTATTTGGTTGGAAAGGAGTTTGTACTTTATATTGATCATCAAGCTCTGAAGTATTTGGGGAGTCAACAACACCTCACCAATGACATGCATGTTCAATGGTCTATGTACTTGCAAAAATTTCCTTACAAGTTAGTGCACAAGTTCGGTGCATATAATCAAGTTGCTGATACTTTGAACAGAAGAGTGGCTTTGTTGGAGACTCTTAGCTTGGAGATTATTAGGTTTGATTGCTTAAAGGATTTGTATGCCCAAGATCCTGATTTCAGCAATTTATGGAAAGCATGCCTACAAATGAAGTCTACAGTGGAGGACTTTCACATTCATGATGGCTTTCTTACGAAAGGTAATCAATTTTGTCTACCTTGTACTTCCTTATGTGAGAAGGTTGTTAGAGACTTGCATGGCGGGGGATTAGCTGGTAATCTTGGCTAGGATGAGACCTCAGAAGCAATTCGAGAACAGTATTATTGGCCTAAATTGAGGCGTGATGTTTCCAAATTTGTGAAGAGGTGTTACGTTTGTCAAATATCGATGGGGCAGTCTTAGAATATTGGTTTATATATGTCATTGCCCATACCCAATTCTATATGGGAGGATCTTTCTATGAATTTTGTATTGGGCTTACCTCGGACTCAGCAGGATATGGTTCTGTTTTCGTAGTGGTCGATAGATTTTCGAAGATGGCACATTTCATATCTTGCAAGAAAACATCCGATGCATCATCTATGGCTAAATTATTTTTCAAGGAGATTGTTTGTTTGCATAGCGTGCCGAAGACTATTACTTCTAACCGTAATGCCAAATTCCTTAGTCATTTTTGGCTAACTTTATGGTGATTATTTGACTCGTCCTTAAATTTTAGCAACATAGCTCACCCTCAAACAAATGGACAAACGAAAGTGGTCAATCGCACTTTGGGAAACTTGATCAGGAGTATTTGCACAGACAAACTGAAGCAGTAGAACTTTGCTTTAGCCCAGGCCGAGTTTGTTTATAATAATGCAGTACATTCTGCTATAGGTAGATCACCTATTTCCATTGTTTATATGAAACCCCTTAACCATGCTTCAGATTTGGTGCAGTTGCCTAGGATGCCTGGCTTGAGTATTGCAGCTGAGAATTTTGCCGATTAGGTTCAAGTGATTCATTCTGAGGTCAAACAAAAGTTATAATAGGCGACTATTTTTTACAATCAAGCTACTGATAAACACAAAAAGTCACGAGTGTTTATAATATAGGAGACATGGTGATGGTGTTTCTACGGAAAGAGCGATTTCTAGTAGGTACTTATAACAAATTTAAGCAGAAGAAGTATGGATCATTCAAGATCATACAAAAGATCAATGATAATGCTTATATTGTTGATTTACCGAATGCTTATATTGTTGAT
Organism: Vitellaria paradoxa; assembly: GCA_019916065.1. Taxonomy (NCBI): domain Eukaryota; kingdom Viridiplantae; phylum Streptophyta; class Magnoliopsida; order Ericales; family Sapotaceae; genus Vitellaria; species Vitellaria paradoxa. The sequence goes on from CM034238.1 coordinate 11,977,641, forward strand.
TTACAGAATGATAATACTTATATTGTTGATAATGCTTAATGTTGTTGATTTGACGCTTTTCAAAGGTCTGGAGGGTCTTACTTATCCTAAAAATAACTCGAGGACGAGTTTTTCCCAAGTGAAGGAGACTAACTCAGACGAATGTTAATTAATTAATTAATTAATTTTTTATTTTAATTAATATTAGATTTTATTAGTTGTTTTTAAGCCAAAGGTTATGTGTAATCTGAATAGAATTTGAATTGAATAGGAAGACTTTTAAGAAACTTTTCTTAATTATAATTAATTTTTTTAATTTCTTTTAGATTTATTTTATTCCTATTTTAATTAGAATTAGATTTAGGATTAATTTTTCCTATAAATAGAGCATTTTATAAACACTTTTCATTCAAGTCAATTATTATTCATTCTTTAAATTTATATCTTGAGTTTTCTTTCAATTCTCTTAGTGGATTCTAAGATTTTGATTTTATCATTGAATAAATCAATTTATCCTTATTTTAAGGTGTATCACCCCTCCCACTATCTTTTAAAAAATTAATATAAATCAATTGGTGCTTTTAAAAATATCTCTGTGACAACACCCAAACTAAAAGTAGATGGTTAGATAATTTGGCGAGTAAAGCTGCGTACAGAGACTTAACAAAGCTTAATGTGGTAAATAAGAGCTCCAAAGTTTTTTTTTTTTAGGCCCCCGAGGGTGTCTTACATGACTTTTTCTCTCACTAAATTTTAATTTCCCTTTTACTTTTTAGTAGTTTCATGTTATTCACATTCACAAAAATAATAATAATAATAATAATAATAATAATAATAATAGCAATAATAATAAAATAAGAGAATTGACTACATAGTCTAATGTTTTTAAGTATTTCTTATTGTTTTATATAATCTAATATATACAAACGTGAATAACATAAAACTACTAAAACGTAAAAGAAAAATTAATTTTTTGTGAAAAAAAAACACCGAAGACAAAATTAAGAAAGCATTTGACTCACTTAAAAAATTGAAAAATTCTAAAAATTTTTAAAAATTATTCACTTTTTATTTTACTTTACAAATCACGAATTTACAAATTATCTCAAATTACCTCACTTTATCTCATTTATTACCACTTAAAACAACCCTTAGGCCTCGCTTAGATGCGGGGAAAGCCAACCTCCAAAGGTTTTATCGGTGGGTCCCACCCATTACCATGATTTGGCAACCACTCCCCCTCTCCCGGGTCTTCGCTTTCCTTCGCGCGCAGTCTCTCTCGGATAAATTTTAGGCGGCCTCGACCCTAGTCAAAAATTTATCCGGGGGAAATGGTGATTGTTTTAGCGTTTTTAGCCCTCATTAATTTGATCAAAATAAATATAATGCTAGTAAAAAAATAATAGATAGGCCAACAAATCAAAATAAACATAATTAAAAAATAAAATTAGATAATAACCAACAATTCAAAAGTACATATTTAAAAAAAATGTTTAAATAAATTTATAAAAAATTAAATTTTCAATAAAATAAATAATATAACTTCAAATTGTTCAAAAATAATTAAATAGAGTAAGTTTTGTAATTTAATATTTAATTTAATGAGTAATCAAGTTTGAAACACCCCAGGGGCAAAAGAGTCATTTGACTGTTTTTTCATCATTTATCCCCTCTTATTTATAAAACATTCAAATCAAGTCAAAAGTTATCCCCCTCCATAAATATCACATCAATGTAGGGCAACCCTCTAAAAATAATACCACGTCTTATCTTATACCCCCTCTAAAATTTATCCCCTGAAATTTTAGCATCATCCAATCGAACCATTAAGAAAAAAAAGTAAATTAGACAAATTGAGATAAAATAAGATAATTTGTGAGTTCATAATTTGTGTAGTAAAATAAAAAGTAAATAACTTCTAAAAATTTTCAAAGATTTTTAAAATTTTTCAACGTTTTTTACCAAACTAAACACACTCATAGTCAAATTTTTTGAATAAACGCTGATGTTTTAGCAGAAGGGACATAGAGCCCTCATTTTTTTTTAATTTTTTTTTATTCCAGGTGTTCCAACACCGCATGAAACAAGTTTTCTTTTAATCTTTCAGCTCTGGAAACTATTATAAGGTTTCATTTGTCAGATTTTGGGGGAAATGAAATCTCAATTCCAATATTCTTTCCTTTTAGCTTTATTAATAATCTAAAGCTCCTTTTAGATTATTAGAGATTTTAAATTAATAAATTTAATATCAAAATATAAATGATAAAATTAATTTATATAATAATTTATGAAAAATTAACTTTTAATTCCTAATGATTACTTCCTAAAGCAACTCTTCCTTTTTTTTTTTTATGATTTCAAATTCGTAAATTCATTATATTAAACCACTTAAATTAATGATTAAATCTCTATCTAAACTAATAAAATTATATTTGAACAATTCTACGTAAATAATTAGGATTAAATTCATAAATAAATACAACAATAAAATTAATTATTTATATCGGATAGGATGTCCATTTGCCCCTTAATTCTCTCACGGAAGACATGTCATTAATTAACGCAAATTATGCAATGACGGAGATTTAATGCGGACCATGTCCCATGTGAAAGTATTAAGTTGCAAGCCCACGTGGGGGCCAAAATGGAATAGAAAGGAAGGGGTAAAAATATTAAGATTAATTAAAAGCTCAAGGAAATGGTAGAGCAGTGTGTTTTGGGCTAATTTTCTCTTTATTCTCTACTTCCTTATTGGTTTTGCTTTGAGCATTTGAATCCTTTGCTGCTTTTGTCTCCGTGGAAACTCCAAAGAAAAGTGATTCCGAAGGTGAAATTATCTTATTAAAAAAATTGAATAGTGCCTGAGATAATACCACTGCAGTAATGAAAAGGGGAGATTGAAATAGGTTTACTACACCTATGTCAACTCAATTCAAAGTGTGGTTTGTTTAAAATTACTTAAAAAGGTCCTTAAAAAAATATTTGAAAAATTTTTTAAATTAATTACTTTTTATTTCACTGCATGAATTATAAATTCACAAATTAACTTATTTTGGAGCCATTTGAACAGTTAAAAATTGTCAAAAGTTAAAAAAAAAAATAAAGAATATCAATTACTTTTTAGTGTTTAAAATACCAACCAAAATTATCCGTTAAAATAATACGACTGATTTTGGTAAAAAAATAATATAAAAAGATGACAAATATTAGAAAAAAAAAGTAAAAAAAAATAGATAAATTTTTACGCCTTTTTGTAACTTTTTCGTAAAAGTTTACGAAATTTAAATTTTGAAAACAAACGTACGAAAAACTAAAAATTTCAGCAAAACAACCGGACTCGTATCATTTTTTCAAATAGAACGGGGAGCGAATCAAACCCAGACCCATTTCCCAAGAACTCACCGGTTGGGCGAAGTATAGGCAAAATCAGACCAAGCCTCGCCGGTCCAGAACAAAATCCGGCCGTCAGCAACACCGGTGTAGGGCCCACGGCCCTGCGGATCAAATGCCATGCTTTCGGGTCCCTGGACCTGGTTCGCAAACTTGATTTCCGATCTCTGCAACAAGTCCTCGGGGTCTTTGTCCGCTGGAACCTCCGACCACGGAGGCATGTCGATCTTGTGGACTTCGAAGGCCGGGAAGTCGGAGATTGGGCTCTGCTTGAAAGGGTCGATTCCGCAGTAGAGAGCTAGGAGGAGGAAGAGTCGGGCGAGTATTCCAGAGGGCCTCATCGCCGGCCTCCTCGAAGTTTCCGGTGAACTTGGGATTATACAGAGCTTGGTGGAGAATTTCTCTGATACGGGAAAGGAAAATGTCTCCCCCTCTCTTCCAGGTTCTTTAAATGCAACTTTAACGCTTGTCACCCACCCGACTGCGACAAATTTCTACCACGTAGGATCCGCATTGAATTTTTCGCCAAATGAAATTGCCGACTTCTGGAGTTTTGCCAGAATTCATCAAATGACACAAGATTTTTATGCTCTCCAAATAATGTGGCAGTTTTAAAAGGATTATCGGCCGGTGACTAGAAATTAAGACGTTGGAATTCAAAGCATTCATATTTTTTGGATTAAAATATTTGAATATACGGTTAAATTTTAGTTTAAGATACTTACATCAATGCTAGAAAATTGACCTAACATTGTTATATTAGTCTCCTGGTCTCGAAAAATCTATTACGAGAGTTGTAGTGTGAAAATCAATAACTATAATTTAATCAACATTTATTAAACTGAATAAATACTGACAAAATCATAATTATTTATCCCCTCACTTCAATTCCTATAGTTTCACTGCAGCCCCTCAACCCATTAACCTCCCCTTTTCATTTGAAAAACCCGAATAAAATAGATATAAGAGGATACCCGACCTAATCCAAGTATGGGTTCCGAAATATGGCCTCACGTTGTATGGCCGAAGTACCTAGAGCAGCTGGATATCATGGTAGCGGCCCAAATGTCCAGGTAGCCTTACCCAGCCGACCTCATTGCAACCCATCTCGGATGGGGCATACGGCGAATGAGAGTTCCCTTAATCAGTTGCGATATTGTTGAGACACACTTTTCCAACCGAGTGATGCACCAATCTGGTTTACTACAAGAGAAGCCCACGACACTAGCATCGAATTGCATCGCCGATGTCGCCCAAGTACCGGGTAGCATACCATACATCGAGAGTACATCGAAATGAGGACAATTGTCGCAACTGGGCGGTTCATGACCCGCAATTTGTCAGTCATATGAAGTGTAATGACATGTAAACGTGCTGTTTTTCCACTTGAATGCCATTCGTTTGATGAGACAAATTTATGATATTTTTATTTATCTTTAATTGTTAGTCTACTAATTTTTAATTATTGTTATTTTTTAAAATATTTAAATTTATATTAACTTAAAATTTTAATTATTTGTTAAAATTATGATTGAAAGAAAAAATTTTAAATGCGAACGGTAAATATAGTGAGAGAGAGTGTGGTAGAGAAATAAAAATGTAATTTTTTGGATTTATAACAAAAAGGGTCGAATTTCACTTTAAAAGATCCAATACTTCCCAATTGCACTAACTTCAAACTAGTGCATAGTACACCAGTATCCCACCCATCCATATTATCTTAAAAACCCAACTCTCTCTTATTCCAGATAACCATGTCACGACTTCTTAATAACTTTTTTAGGATTGAAGATTAAGTATAAAGTCACTCTAACATGAATGTCAACTTAAAAATTAAAAAAAGTGAACACAATGCATCATAATAAATTTAAAAATCATTGCGTAAAAATATAGTTATTTGAAATTCCTAATTACGAAAAAAAAGTTGTATAAAAATTATAATGATATTAATATAAAATATAAAAATTATAACCAAATCAGAGAGAGAGAGAGAGAGCTCCCCCAACCCCAATAGATGTAGGCATGCTTGCATGAAAGAAATTGCGTTCAAATGCAAGAGTTGAGTTTGATAAGAGCCAGTGCGAGAGAACCCAGTATTCAAGGGAAAAATTAAAATCTTTCAGGGAGAAGATCAAGTTAGCATACACATTCAAGATTGCTAATGCGAAAGAACCATGCTATAAGATTCTTGAAGTTCTAACTTTAAAGACCTTTCAGCACTCAATATCGATTACCCATGATTTTATCCCCATTTTCATGATAAAAGACAATATTAGAATAATAGACACAGAGAATACGACATGAATACAAAATTATTTGGGAAACACGCACACGCACACGCACGCACAAACCCGATAAAATCATCTAATATGCAAAGATACCAATTATACGGACTTTTGTAGCCTGGTTCCTTCTAATGCAATTACAAATAACTAAAGGATACATTAGAGAAACAAAGCAAAGGAAGGATATGCAGGAAACAATTACCCCCCCCCCCCAAAAAAAACCAACCAAAAAAAACTCACTTTTTAAGTAAGGATTAATATAGAATAATTAGCTTCAATAGGATCATCTTTTTGAATGAAAAAAAACAGGGGATCAACACATATATAGCAATGCAAAATTTATGTGCAGGTCAGAGTCGTCTTGAATATCCTGAACCTCCACACTTCTTGCAGAGTATCAATCCTGCAAAGAGAAAATATCACCAGAAGGATAAAATCTATATGTCTTTGAATTGCCTAGGCTCCGTTTTAATACATTTTCAAAATTCACCAGGGGACTGAACTGATGGTTTTCAAGAACCAGAAATCAATAACACAACTTTAAAATATTTTTAAAATTCACCAGGAAATTGAGCTATAGTTTTCAAGAACCAGACCATGAATCCAAATCAATAACACAACTATAAACTGGGTATTGCTTCAAACCATTTGATTCAATTGCGGAGGCCTAAACCTGCTTGTTCATTTTGGTTAAATGTCTAGCATTCAAAAAGGAAATAAGTCAGTCAATGTGTGAATGTGCCATGGACACCCCATTGTAGGGGTACAAGTCGAACAAACATTTAGGCAAGTCCCATTTTTCCTTTATTTTTCACCCTTGAACATGCATCCAATGTCCCAATGGTGGACATGACAAGAATATGGTTTTTTCATAGGAGAAAAAAATACCAAGTAGCTTAGAAGCATGATATAGATATAGATATAATATGATGCAAATACACCCGCACAACGACTTTCGAAACTACTCAACATGACACAACCAAGAGTCTGAGACATCACAATGCAGCTAAGATATGATATATTAATATGTATAAATATCAGAATAAACTGAAGTCATTTTCTCAATTCTACTTACTGAATACTATTTTAACCATAAAAATCCAATATCTATCTTAGATGTATCAATAAATTGAAAATTTCAGGCTTTTAGGATCCTTAAGCTAAAAAGTTTTGTGATAATTCCAATTTATTTTCTTTAAACATGCAATATGTTTTGTGACTTTAATGGATGTGGGTGCCTTCAAATGTTTGAGATGTGTTTGATTTTGAAAAAATATAAAATAATAGAACATGTATGAACACATATCCAAGGAGTGTCCAAAAAGTGTTTGGGAAGTCTCACGTCCAACACATTCCTATCATAGACTTGACAACCTCGTAAAAGTGCCTGTGCTTCTTACGTGGCATTGGAATGTATATGGATGTGATGTAAAATTGAATCATCGCAATCAACAAAAAATAAAAATAATCCTACAATAAAATTGGATCATCCATTAAAAAGGTGAAAGACATAATTTGGTGATCTTTAGAGGTCAATGCAAATGCTTTCCTTTCTACAGGACGTTGAAAAAACACCTATGTGTTTCTCTAAATAAATGAGATAACTGACATTACCTGCACCTTTGCACACCCGACAATCAACCAAGCCTGTTTCTTTCTTCATCTTACCATCATCACAAAAGACGCATTTTGTCCCTCCTATTTCATCAGAAGTACTGTTAACTGCATGTATTTTCTTTAAAAATCCAATCAGATAAATCACCAGTTACAGGAACAACAAAGGGACATCCAGGTAGATGTAGTCTTTAATCCGAAGTGGTGGACTTAACCACTATATTCACACAATCCAAATATTAAAAGAGTAGAAATGATAAAAGTAGTCAATGTCAAGGACCATGACAAATGTGTTGACACAGAACCATTGAGGTACACATTCAATTAAATAATTTTTAATTGCATTAAATTTCAAATTACAGAGTAGGATTGACTAGTTGAATTTGCCATGGCAAGAATTAGACGCATGTTTCCCCAAAGAAGCAATATCTTAGAAATCTAATTCAAGATTGTTGATCAGATAATTGAAATTGTTGAAACATTTGGGAAGGCTTCATCTTACTCATTTTTTAAACTCTTAAACAAAATAAAAAAAGTCCATGGCTTACAAGCAAAGGTCCTAAGACTTGAGCTCATTGTACAGGTAAAGAATTAGAGGACCAATCTAATTAAATTACGAGAACACATGTGCCAATGCAAAACATAATTAGTTGGATCCCTGTATCCTTGGGTGATCAAAGGAGCATCTAAAGTCCTAGACTCCAGTAAATGCAAATGCATAGGAAACTTGCATAGCCAGTGGCAGACCCAGGATTTTGGGTAAAAGAGAGCCAATGTAAAAAATTTTGCATTGAGTGAAGAGTAAAGTAAAATTTTATAAATTTTTGGGGGCCAAACACTATATTATATGAAAAAAAAATCTTAAAATCTATGAGTGTTAAAAGATTTTCAAAACTTCAGGGGGGCCAAACACTATATTATATGAAAAAAAATGCTAAAATTTATGGGGATATTAAAGGATTTTCAAAACTTAAGGAGACCGTGGCCCCCGCTCATCCTCCCTTGGGACCGCCCTTGTGCATAGCATAGCCACAAGTCCAAAAACCTAGCATCACGATTTCAAAATTTATCAGGTCCCATTAGAATCACAATTGTAGATGCAAGTGATAACAACATTTGGGAACCTTCTAATGGTTGTGTAAATTTTCATAAATTTGCCAATGTCATTCTAGCATTTGAGAGGTCATGGACTTCACAGATGCATGAAATCATATCATTGCTGAACTCTCCATAATGAATTTAAAGAACATTAACATATTATAAGTTTTTTCTTGGTTGAATCTTTTACAAGTTTGAAGGGAGAATAGACTGACACATAATTGTGGATGCCCATAATTTTGCTGCTATCATATCGCATTTGCAAAAAGGGAATCCAACAAATGCTAAAATTGATGAATTGCAGTGGAGATGAAAATAGTGACAATAATCACAGTAACAATCCTTTTTCCAGTTTTGGCAAATTACAGTTTGTGCCCATGAGCTTTTGGTTAAATCCTCTTTATTTTAATTATAACAACTAAGAACCTAAGATTTTCATTTGTTGCAACCCACAAAGACCAAAATAAATAAATAAATAAAAATTTAGCCAAAAAATCAAAGAAGAAAAGGATTACCATTTCCAGCACACCTCTCACATGGAACAGGATCTCCCTGCCCAAAAAAAAACCATCACAGAAGAGGAAATCAAACCCTATATCCCAAAATACCGTTACAAATGAGGAGAAGTTACCTTGAGACCCAAAAAGAGGGAGAGAGCAATGGCGGCCAAAACGCTGATGGTGGAGAGAAATGTCTGGGTGTCGAGAGGTCCGTCGAAGCCGGCGAAGAAGAGAATGGGATGGAAGAAGAGGTTGGTTGGTTGGAGGAGTTTGACAGAAGAAGAAGAAGAGGAGGAGGAGGAGGAGGAGGAGGACAAGATGGGGATATCCGGTTTGAAGGGGACATGTACGGGAAGAGTGGAGGAGACTGAGCTGATAGAGGAATGAAAAACAGTTGTTGAAGACGATGATGAGGATGATGATTTAGATGGAGATGGGAAGAGAGAGGGGAATCTATGGAGTAAGGAGTGAGAGAGCGTCGCCATGGATAGATGGAGAGAGAAATTTGTGGACTGGAACCCAGTATGATTTTTGATTAATTCCTAGAGCAGCGCGGCTAGCGCCTGTGGGGGAAAAAACTCAGAAGTGACAGAATTTTTTCCTTTTTTTATTATTTAAAAAAATGAGTTTAAAAAATATAAAAATAAATTAAATATTTTATTAATTTTTTCGTGATTTCTACAATTATAAAATTTACAATTCATACATTTACACTCTATGCAAAAACCTTGTAAGGGGACCTACAATTTTGCTAAATCCCTTGTGCTTTCAACAAGAAATTTTTGTAAACATTTATTTGGGGTCTCTTTATTAATTGGTTATAAGAAAATTTAATAAAATTATTTTATTTTAATAGAGTTAATTCTTAAATAATAAAAATGAACTTTAAATTTTTTAAATTTCAATAAAAATGACTAATTAAATTGACAGGTAATACTCATATCTTAACGAATAATAATTTCATAATTTAATAATAATTTCATAATTCAAGAGTATCAAACTCTAACTAATTCAGATTGTGCCACATAATCGCTTTTCACTTCTACGTATTTATGTGACATATAGACCATGAAAGTAATAATTTTTTTTTTTCACTTTGACACAAAATCAAATGTTTGAGTCATTTTCCAATTTCTTAATAAATAATATAATTGATGTTCTTTTTATTATTAATAAAAAATAAAATATTAGGTATCATTTTGTTTTATTTTTTATTTTTATTTTTTATTTTTATTTTCTATTTTCTGTTTTAAGGTCATTTTTCATTTTGTGCTTTTGAAAATAAGAAAAACAATTCAAAATTCATTTGGTTATTTATGGCCCATTTGATTTGTTTTTCTATTTCTGTTTTCTATTTTTGTTTCCTATTTTCTGTTTTAAACTCATTTTTCATTTTACGCTTTTGAAAATAAGAAAAAAACTCAAAACGTATTTGGTTATTTATTTTTTTATATTTTATTTTCGAAAATAGAAAATAAGTTTACATATAAAATAAAAAATGACAAAAAGTCATTTTGAGTGTTTTTAATCTAAAATAAAGAAAATTTCAAAATAACAAAAATAGAGTATTTGGTATTTCTTTATTTTGAGTTTTTTAAAACATAAAATGAAAACAGAAAATATGAAAACAAACCAAATACCACCTTATATTTTCAAATTTTATTTTACAAACAAAAAATGAGTCTACACATGAAGAAAAATAACAAGAAGTCTTTTTAAAAGTTTTTAATCTTAAATAAAGAAAATTTTAAAATAAGAGAAACAGAGTATTTTTTATTTTTTCTTTTCAAGATTTTTAACACATAAAATAAAAATAAAAAAATAAATCAAATGATACCTTAATGATTAAAAATTTTAACAATGAACGAATTTTGAAAATTCATATTTAAAAATACACAATCTCAAAGTACATTTTTAATTCTTTACAATTACTTTGATCACATTGGACGGTAAATTATTTTTCGAAAAGACAAAAACTTTGTCTTACTCAACTCCATGGGTAAGGAGCTTTTTGTTAAATTTTTCTTTATATATAACACGAAACAGTTTTCTTAATCAATATAAATATGGAAGTATCAAACATACGATTAAGTTATAATTAATATTTTATATTTAAATTATATATTATACTTACTTGAGTTACCTTAAACAATTGAGTATGTGTAATTTTATAAATATATATTTTTACAATAACCCTAAAATGACGAGCTAAAATGCATTATTGCATATCGCATAAACATGAGCAAACTGATTATATAAGAGTCTAATTGTCTTCATTAATTGAAAAATTATACAAAATTTTTTTATTTAATTTTTTCTTATAAATTATATTTTTATTTGTTGTTTTTAAGGTTTTATTTCACTTTATTTTTATTTTTGTTCCTATTTATTTTAAAAATATAATTTTGTCTCCATTAACTACAAAATCATTCGTATTAATTACAACGTTAGTATGTTAAATTTTACGTTTACTATAATTTTTTCTAACAATTTTTTAACAAAATTTCAAAATAATATCATTTTGGGTCAACAAATTACATTTATGCTGCTTTTAGGTTGTATTGGAGCTGTGGAAATGTCAACATTTAAATATCAACAAATTACATCTAATTAGTGTCAGTCAGATATTAACAAATAAATTAATTACTATTTATTAATTTTAATATTTTTAATCAAATTAATATTTCTACATAATTATATATTGTGTGTGTGTGTATATATATATATATATATATATGTGCAAGCAATTGAAGAAATGCCATTAATGAAATTTTTTTTGGTTCAAAACCACGTGCTTTTGAAATGCTGTAAAAATGTTAGAAAATATTATAGCAAACGTAGTATTTCTCCACCATATAAATTTACAGCTATGGGCTCTCGGTTTGAGAGTCCCTATTGTTGGCCTAAAATTAGGCTTCGTTTGGAGCCTCAAAAATATCCCAAAAAAACTCAAAAGCTGACACAATTACTATTGACACGGTCTGTTAAAATTTTGAAATGCCGTTAGAACGCACCACATATGTTCCGTTCCAACGGATTTTGTCAAAATTCAAATAAAAGTGATCTGACACGTGTAAAAAAATACACAAAACTTCAAAATTTTTTAAAATTTTTCACTAAAATTTTGACACGTGTCACTTATATACTTTTTAACAATTTTATATCAAATCAAATATAAAATTCAACAATCATTGTACAATAATTTTAAAATACACTTTTAAAAATTTTTAAAAACTTTTAGATTTTATTGGGACTTCAAACGCATCCCTAAATGCATGCAAAAATATGCACGCAAGCTCTTGTTGGTTCTCTAACTCCTCGTCATCATCATTGACGAAGGCACCATCCACCATCTTTCAGAGTTTATTGTTAGTAATGAATTGAGTTAGAAACGCCTCAGAGAGCGGACCGGGCTGTTCCTTTTTTTTTTTTTTTTTTGTCATTTTTTTGTTGTTTTAAATTTTAATTGTTCATCTCATTTAAAGATTAATTAAAATGAAACTCACATATGAGAGACCCATAAAAGACTCTGTTTTTAATCTTTATATAAGGGGAAACCAACCCCGTGAGCTTCTTTTAACCTGCTATTCTCAAGTCATAATTTTGGAACCATGCCAAGGCAACCACGAGTACAACCAAACCAAATCAAACATTTTTCTACTAGGTGGGGTCGGTTATATAGATTTGTCGACGCCAATTAGATCTGTTTAGAGCCATATTCTCCGATAGATCTAGGTAAGTCAGGTCATGTTTAATAGTTTATTTTTAACTTCTCTTGGGTCTTCCTCTACCTCTCTTACTCCTGACAATCTCTATACTTTCACACCTTCTAACAGGTGCCACAACTGGACGCCATCGAACATGGCTAAACCATCTTAATCGATTTTCTCTCATTTTATCTTCAATTGGTGCTATTCCTACTTTGCCTCTAATCTCCTTATTCCTAATCCTATCTTTCCTTGTAATCCTACACATCCACCTTAGCATTCTCATCTCCGCAACTGCCATCTTCTGACCATGATTATACTTTACTGCCCAACACTCTGATTTATATAGCAGCGCTAGTTTAACCGCCACCTTATAATACTTTCCTTTCACCTTGAGGTGGATTTTTCGATCGCACAAGACCCCTGAAGCACTCCTTCATTTGGTTCACCCGGCTTGAATCTTGTGACTTACATCACTATCAATCCCTCAATCTTGTTGCACTATAGATCTAAGGTACCTAAATTTATCTTTCTCTACAATCTTTTGTGTGCCTAAATTTACTTCTATACTACCCATTATCCTACTTTGACTAAAGTTACATTCCATATATTCCATCTTGTATCAGCTTAGCCTAAATCCTGTTGTCTCTAACGTTTCCCGCCACAATTCTAGCTCAGCATTCACTCATTTTCTCGTCTCATCTACTAGAACAATATTATCTACAAATAGCATACACCACGACACCTCATCCTAAATATGTCTTGTAATCTCATCCATAACTAAAGTAAACAAGTACAGGCTTAATGTTGAGCCTTGATGTAAACCAATCGTGATAGGAAACTCGTTAGTCTCTCTACCAGTCGTCCGTATAAATGTCATGACTCTATCATACATGTCCTTTATCACCTCAATACATGCTTGTAATCTCATCCATAACTAAAGTAAACAAGTACGGGCTTAATGCTGAGCCTTGATGTAAACCAATCGTGATAGATGTAAACCAATCGTGATAGAGAACTCGTTAGTCTCTCTACCAGTCGTCCGTATAGATGTCATGGCTCTATCATACATGTCATTTATCGTCTCAATATATGCGACACACGCTCCTTTCTTTTCTAATACTCTCCATAGAATCTCCTTAGGAACCCAGTCACATGCCTTCTCTAAATCGATGAACACCATATGTAAATCTTTTTTACCTTCTCTATACTATTCCATTAACCTCCTCAAGAGAAAAATAGCCTCTATGGTTGATCTTCCAAGCACGAAACCAAATTGATTCTCTGAAACGTTTGTTGTCCTTCTTAGTTTTCTCTCAATAACTCTCTCCCATAATTTCATCGTATAGCTCATCAATTTAATTCCGAGGTAGTTCGCACAGTTCTGAATATTTCATTTGTTCTTGTATATGGGTATAAGGATACTTTTTCTCCATGCATCAGGCATCTTCTTGCTCTTTAGTACTACATTAAAAAGTTTTATCAACCAACTTATGACATCCTCTCCTAAGCACCTCCAAACCTCAATAGGGATATCATCTGGTCCAACCGCTTTCCCATTCTTCATCATTTTTAATACTTCTTTTACTTCTTCCCTACTAATTCTCCTATAGAACATAAGATTTAATTCTTCCCTAAAAATGGTAAACTGCCCCAATTGTATGTCACTACTACTACTTTCGTTAAATAATTTGTAGAAGTAGCTCTTCCAACGCTCCTTTATCTCATCTTCCTTTACTGATACATTTTCATCCTCATCCTTAATGCATTTAACTTGGTTTAAATCCTTGATTCGTCTATCTCTAGATTTAGCAAACTTGAATATCTCTATTTCGCCCTCCTTAGTGTCAAGTCGCCTATATAAATCCTCAAATGTTTTTGCCTTAACCTTACTAACTACCTTTTTATTTCTCTTCTAGCTTCTCTATACCTCTCCAAGTTTACTTATTTCGGTCGTTTTGTCAAGATTTAAAACACTCTTTTAACTTTTATCTTGTCTTGGATGGCCTCGTTCCACCACCATGCCTCTTTCTGTGCTGGAACGCTCCCTTTAGATTCTCCTGAGACTTCTTTCCTTACCCTCCTAATGCACTTTGCTACCTTATCCCACATAATATTTGCACTCTCATTTACCGTCCAAACGTCTTTCTCTAGTACTCTTTCCTTGAATGCTGGTTGCTTATCACCTCTCAAGTTCCACCATTTAGTCTTTGACCATCTATACGACTTCTTTTTTCTAGTCCACCTTTGAAGCTGCACATCTATGACCAACAACCTATGTTGGACAGTCAAGCTCTCCCCTGGTATAACTTTACAATATTTACAAGCTACATGGTCTCTTTTCCTAGTTAAGAAGAAGTCAATCTATATCTTTGAGGAGCCGCACTTATAAGTCACCAAATGTTTTTCTCTTTTCCTGAAAAAAGGTGTTCGTCACCATGAGATCATAAGCCACTGCAAACTCCAAAATATTCTTCCCTTCTTCATTTCTATTACCGTAACTATATCTCTCATGTACTCCTATGTATCCATCTACATTATGTCCTATATGACCGTTCAAATCTTCTTCTATGAAAACCATATCTCCTTGAGGTATCTCTAATAGCATTCATTCTAAGTCTTCCCAAAACTTCTCTTTATGTACATCCCTTAAGCCCACCTGGGGGGCATAAGCACTAATTACGTTTACTATCTCTTCTCCTAATACCAACTTAATTGTAATAATCCTATCTTCACAGTATTTTACATTAACTATATCTTCTTTTAGGTCCTTACTTACTACTATATCGACCCCATTTCTCGATCTATTAAGTCCCGTATGCCATAACTTATACCAAGTCCTCTCAATCTCTTTAGCTTTCTGTCCCACCCACTTCGTCTCTTATAAACAAGCAATTGCAATTCTTTTCACTTCGATTGTATCCACTACTTCCATAAGTTTCCCAGTTAAGCTCCTAATATTCCAAGTACCTAATCTCAACCTTCTATTTTTGACTAGCTTCCTTGCCCCCTTACTCATCCAAGAAAATGTGAAGACCATTTCCTATTTAACACTGCACCTAGGCGCCGATGCATCGGTCATTTCTTATTTAACACTGTATTCGGACCATACATTGTGTCGCTAAGTAAAGAACGCCCCCACGAGTACAGTTGATGATGTATAATTTGTAGAAATTTCTCTCACCTTATATTATAATTTTTTTCAATAAATTATTAATAATACCAAATAAGAAAAATTAATAATAGAAAACAAATATCATCAATTTATTAGCACATATATTGGGTGTGTTTGGAGTTGTATATAAGTGTATAAAATAAAATAAAATTGTAAAAGTAAATATCTCGTAATTCGTGCAGTAAGTGAAGAATTTAAAATTTACTGTCTCGTAATTCGTGTTTGTAGAGATTTGTAAAATTTTATTTTATTTTGTTTAGCTCCAATCGGAGCCGTTGTTAAAATAAAAGTTAAAATAATAAACTAATCCTTGTTATTTAATTATTTTTAATAGCTGGTAAATAAAACTTGATCAAAGATACAAAAGTAATACTCTTAAAACAAATTAAGGTTAAAATAACAAATTGAGCCTGTTTGAAAGCAAAAAAATATTAAAAAAAACTCAAAAAAAAAAAAAAAAATCAAAAAACTTCAAAAGTTTCAAATCCTTCCAATCAAAATTTGTCACCTATCATTTTTACATCACGTTAACCTCAAAAGTTAAATTTTTTTGAACTTCCAAACACACTCTAATCCTCATCATTTAAATAACTTTTTTTAAATATCCAGGTAAATTCTCTAAATTTATAGATAAACAAGCGATACAATAGTACTTTTAATTATTCATACGTAAATTATTTTTTGACAGGATAAAAAACAATCTTGACTTGTCCCGTCCCCACGATTACAAAAGGAGTGGCGGAGACAGAATTACAAAATGTCTTGTACTTTAAGTTAAAACTTAATAAATTAAAAATTTCATAGAATGTTGGTTGGAATTAAACTGTTCAATGGATAAACTATTCAAATGATGGACTATACTGTTCAAGAAATGAGATGGGCTAATTCTTCTATAATCTAAAATATACTTAGTAATTTTTTTTTTTTGGCACTAGGCTGAAGCTAACCGCGGCGCACAGCGTGGCTCCGGCCCTGTACAGATGTTATCAAAGTTCTGCATGGATGATATTAACCCAAACCAAATTACCCAAAAAATAAAAATAAGAATAAAAAAAATCCCAAACCACCTTGCCTCAATTCCTTACAGCAGCCCCAGCCGGTTCACACTAGCTCGATGAGAACTGCAAATTTGTCCAGTTGCTAATCGGCTTTGTCACTTCCGTTGGCTGTGCATACCTATACCTAATCCACAAAATGGTGAAGAATGATGCGTGTTTCGCTAGACAAACAAAAAGTTGACAAACGAAGCTGCCTCTTTTTTAACTCTTCCCCTGTTCTTGCTCTCTAAGTCTCTTCACACTCCTATAATAGAGAGATTTCTGACACGGCCGTCGCCACCCCCATGGCTGCCGCCGCCTCCGCCGCTTTGGCGCCGTATGAGGTGGACGAGTGCCGAGGCGTTCTCCGAGTTTTCAGCGACGGCTCCACCGTCCGGTCCTCTAAGCCTAGCTTCGACGTCCCCGTTCACGACGACGGATCTGTGCTTTGGAAAGATGTGACTTTTGATTCCACTCACGACCTTCAGCTCCGGCTCTACAAGCCAGCTTCGCCTTCTTCTCCCGGAACGCTCCCGATCTTCTATTACATCCATGGCGGCGGCTTCTGCATCGGCTCCCGGACTTGGCCCAACTGTCAGAACTACTGCTTCAAGCTTGCCTTAGAGCTCCAAGCCGTTGTCGTCTCCCCTGACTATCGGCTCGCTCCGGAGAATCGGCTCCCGGCTGCAATTGAGGACGGCTACGCGGCTGTGAAGTGGCTTCGAGATCAAGCCGTGTCGGAAGAGCCTGATTCGTGGTTGACTGATTTGGCCGATTTTAGCCGCGTGTTCATATCCGGTGACTCGGCTGGGGGGAATATTGCGCACCATCTGGCTGTTCGGCTTGGAGCCGGATCGGCCGAGTTGGCGCCGGTTCGAGTCAGCGGTTATGTTCTTTTGGCACCTTTCTTCGGTGGAACGGCTCTGACGAAGTCCGAAGCTGAGGGGCCAAAAGATGCGTTCTTGAACTGGGAACTCATTGACAGGTTTGTGCTTGCTCCAAATCAAGGTGCTGTTTGGATGGTAGAAAATAAAAAGTTGGGTACAAAAGTAACATATAAAGTGCATTTAAAGTAATAAAAAGTGAGATAAAGTAAGATAATTTGTAAGTTCGTAATTCGTACAATGAGATAAAAAATAAATAACTTTTAAAATTTTTTAATATTTTTGATAATTTTGTAGAGTTTTTTGTCACTCTAAATGGAATCATAGTAAAATTTGGTTGGAAAAAATTAAAAAAAAATTAGTAAGAATTTAATTTTTTTTTAATATTTTATTATAAACCAAACACTCCAAAAAAAAAAAAAAAGATAAATAATCTTGTAAAAGTAACACAAAACTTACTGATATTATATAAATAAGTTTTTTTTTAATGTGTATTTTTTATACACTTTTTTTAAGATAGTTTAATTAATCAATTAATTTTTTTTTTATTTTTAAAGATACATTGTGATGAACTTATTTTAGAAGTAGAAGTAATAAGATAAGAATTTTGGAAAGCAAATTTCAATACAAATTTAATTAAAGGTTTGAACCTTGTATTTTTTAAAAATTACTTCAGCTGCATTTAGAGTGACAAAAAGTGAAATAAAATGAGATAAGTTATAAATTTGTAATTTATACAGTGAAATAAAAAGTGAATAACTTTTAAAATTTTTCAGTGTTTTTTACGATTTTTCAAAATTTTTTGTCACTTTTAACGAAACCTTCAATTTGATTATTATAGAACTAAGGCCTAATTTAGTAAAGGGGATAAAATAAAATAATTAATTTCAAACTTTTATTATAATATTATCTTAGTTGTTATTGTTTTATTTGCAATATTACTTGGGAATTTAATAGAACAATAGTATAGAAATGATCATTTTATTCTATTTTTCTGCACCAAAGTAAGCCTAAAATTAGATTTAAAAGAACTACAATTAATTTTAAAAATAACGCATCTACTTGCAATCACGCAGTCATTATATGATCGTGTTCATACTCATCGTTTTAATGGGGTTTAAAGTAAGACTCACAAATTATTAGTTGCGAAATTATTAATTATTCGAAATAGGCACAATTGTTGTTGAAATCTCTGTTTGGAAAACACAACTTCAGCGTTCAATTTGTGTTTTTTTAAATTCCCTTTTACGTGTGATGTTGGCTTTTCATTTAAAAAGAATAAAAATGAAAAAAAAAAAAATAAACTGCAAAGTTTTAGAAATTAACTGCTTAGGGTAAAATCATTTTTATTAAACTAAAATATATTATTTTAGATAATGGGTCCAAAGTGACGTGAATGAGTTTTCGTTTGGTTAATTCATTGGCATGCGTAGGTTTTGGAGGTTATCAATGCCAATTGGAGAGACCACCGATCACCCAATTGTGAATCCTTTTGGACCCGTTAGCCCAAGCCTTGAATCACAGAGTTTGGATCCAATCCTTGTTGTGGTGGGTAGTTGCGATCTTTTGAAAGACCGAGCTGAGGACCATGCGAAGAGGCTGAAAGGCTGGGGAAAAAAGACTGAATATGCAGAGTTTGAAGGAAGGCAGCATGGATTCTTCACCATTGATCCCGACTCACGAGATTCGAAAGAGTTGATGCTAATCATCAAACGTTTCATAACGAAGAATTCTAGCTAAATATCCAGTTGAAGTTTTTTCATGAATGTGTATTAGTTTGTTAAATGTCTCTTTTCTTGGTTGGGATCTTTAATTCATTGCTCTTTTTCCTTGTCAACTTAATTTTGTGTCAAGTTAGTTGTCTCAAATATAAATGCTTTTAATGAAATAGAAAAATGTTGTGTGATTTATATGTATGCCTACTCGCAAGTGTATTGAGGATTTACAAGAGTATCATTTTTAATTTTAAGAAAAAAAAAATAATTACATGATAACGTATAACACCCCTTTCTCTCATTTTTAATTCTAAGAAAATAAAAATAATTGCATAATAATCTATAACACCCATTCTCCCTCCCAGTTTTTACAATAAAAATACAAAACACTAAATCAAAATTATTTTTCTAGAAAGTCCTTTTATTTTTAAGAAAATGGAATTACAATAAATCAAATTAATATTTACTCCATTTTGAATCGAGTCGAGTTGAATTTTAACTTATTTAAACTCAACTCAAATAAAAAGTACAGATTTCGAGTTTAGCTCAATCTCAAGTTTACATTTTTGTACGTGTTTGAGCTCAACTTGTTAAGATAAATATTATATTAAAACTTAGCTTACTAATAATTCATTTAAGTTATTAAAAAACTTGAATGTGAATTACAATTAAAATAAGATCGAAAAAAAAAGAGCTGTACACAATGCAAAATCAAACAAAAATTGGTTTCTTTATCATTAAGTTCATGGATTAATAATTTTTTTTTTTTGGTGAGTGATTAAGATTCTTTTTTAACATTTTAGGATGTTTGATTTTAAATTTTGAATTCTTCTAAATTGAACACACATGACTAATAATATTCATTATATATGAAGCAACTCAGTATATTTTATGTAATATAATCTAATTCACTTATACGTAATTAATCATTTGCAAGTAATTGATCACATCATTAATCCACTATTAGTATAATCACTTAGTTGTAGTGGAAGGTCGACGATGAAACTTCCAAAGACGAGAAGCTGATCACGAATGAAAGGTAATTATTGGACAAGTTTTCGAATTCAAAATTTAGGGCTCAATTTTAAATGGCAATATCAAAGAAAGTGATAAGATAGATGAAGATTAAGAAGTGATGATTGTATATAATATATCAAAATAGACTTTTAATTTTATGGGCAAAGCGATGCTATTTTATATCAAATTATATATATAACTTATGAAATAGCTTATAAGTTTATAAGTTTTTTTTTTTTAACTCGAAATCTACACTGGTTTATTACAACTTTCAACGAGTTGCGTAGTCGATGGGTAAATCAGAGATATGTACGCTGTTCCTCATGCACATCCCGCTTAAGTCAAGAATCGAATTTTTATAATTTTTGTCGGGAGTATACCCACGAGTCACTCAAGCTATCTCAGGGAATAATAAATTTATAAGTTGAACTATTTAAGATTAGGTTTGGGAGCAAAAAGGTAACTGGCTATTAACTATTAAAATAGTAACTTTTTGTATTTAGGAAAGGAAAAAATTACCTTATTAACTTTTGTTAATTCGATATTTTTGTTTATCATAATTTAAAAAAAGTAAAAAATATAAGAAGATAATTTTAATTATTAAAAAAAAAACAAAAAAAATTGATTCCCAAACGAACCTAAAAGGCTAAAACTAGAGCTCGAATATAAAATTTGAGCTTATAGCCGCCCATTCCAATCACAACCCTAGCCAACTTCACTTGTGGTTGGTGCCTTATCTAGCTGGCTGAAGTGGCACATTCGTAATTTCATATCCAATCCAGTTTAAAATTTTTAAATCCCATGATTCAGCACCGTTCAAAATTTTTAAATCCAAACACTCCTAAACGGTCCACAAAATTTGAAATCCAAACTCCTCCCGACCGTTCATCCAAATCCCCCTCCACCGTCCGATCCCCTCTTCCCCCAAAATCTCACATTTTCAAATAAGTCCCCCTTCCCTCTCTGCAGTAAGGCGTAAATTTCGCTTCCATCTTCAACTTTCTAATACCCTAGATTTGATACTCACACGGTTCGCTTCTCAGCGTCAGTAATTTCTTATCGAAATTGCAGAACCCTTTACCATGCCGTTCATTTCGGAGGCGGCGAGTGCCATAAAAAGCCGGTTCGGGTTCCAAGACCAGTCTTCAGAGCCATTGCCGTCCGTCCACAGCACCCCGGACCTCTTCAAGTCGGCGGCCAAGGAGAACCTCCATCAGTCGTCGGCTGTTCGTATTTTTAGTGAAACAGATGATCACGGCGCCGGATCGGTGACCCAGAGCTTCGAGTTCAACGAAGATCCTTCTTTCTGGAAAGATCGCAATGTTCAGGTACTGACTCGGTATTGGAAGTTCTTAGTTTTCTCTGCATCTTGTTTGGCTGCTGAAATAGTTCGAGAAGTAAAATAAAATGAAGTTTTTGTCTTGGATTTCGAGTTTATAAGGGGGTTTGGAGACAGTTGATGCCTCAATTGAACTCTGTTTAGCCTAATAGAACCACTTGATTTTTTCACTTTTTAATTCTGCTTGAAAATATTATCAACTAAGCCGTTGGTTCCAAATAGCACAATTAAGCTGTCTGGTCAAGGTCAAGGCCAAAAAAGCTTGCATTGCAATGCTTTCGAGTCCATAACATCATGTGTGGAAGGTGTTCTTGATATAATAAGTAGCAACCACTAGAACTTCAGAAAAAGACCTACAAGGACGTCATTGAGTTCGGTGCTCCTACATATATATATATATATATCCAAAACTACTCCCCAAAATAAACACATATATTAACCTCATGTACTTCAAATCCTAAAACAAAATAAGATAATGGAGAAAATCCTCAGGATCCTCCAAACTTAAATGGTTTGAGAATCTCACCTCAAGTCAAACCAACACAAACAAACTTCACCATGCTGATCACCATGGAGAAGAGGCCAGGAACCATCTAGAAGAAAGAAAAAGGAAAAGAATAGAATAAAATGAATGGGCCAGCCCTGTTCCTCAACCCAACACAATTTTGAGCCAAAATAAATTAACTCAACCATCGGGCCCAAATCTCAGGTCCCCTCACTTAAATGGCCTAAAGTCCAAATAAATGACCAAAAATAAATACTGGGTGTTACAACAAAAATTTTCAACAGTTACAACGTTACATGCAGGAGTTAATGAAATATAATGACAAAATACTTTACATGAGTTCTAAAGTGTGGCTGGTTAGAAAATTGGGCTCCATTCTTTACTTGGAAGGTGGTTGTTTCCATAGCTACAAGTAATTTTTAATCTATATGTATGTATACATATATACATCAACCCATAAATCTCTCAAAAATTAACCAAATCAAGCATATAATATCTCAAAATTATGCTATTCAAGAAAATAAACAAATACATAAATATCATTTACTTCAAATCCTAAAACAAAATAAGAAAATGGAAAAAATCCTCAAGGTCCTCCAAACTTAAATGGCTTGAGAGTTGAGAATCTCACCTCAAGTCAAATCAACAAAAACGAACATCACCACGATGATCACCATGGTGAAGAACCTGGCCTTTGGCCCCATTCTCCAACCCAACACAATTTCGAGCCAAACCCGACTCAAGAAAAATAAAATAACTCAACTATCCGGACCAAACCTTGGGTCTACTCACCTAAGTGGCCTAAATCCAAATAAATAATAAAAAATAAATATAGGGTGTTACAACAAAAATTTTGAACAACCACAACTTTATGTGTAGGAGTTAAAGAATATGATGATAAAATACTTTATACGAGTTCTAAGGTGTGGCTGGTTAGAAAATTGGGCTCCATTTCTTACCTAAAAAGTGGTTGTTTCCATGGCTACAAGTAATGTTTAAGCTATATGTATGTATACATATATACATCAACCCATATATCTCACAAAACTTAACCAAATCGAGTATATAGTATCTCAAAATCATGCTATTCACGAAAATAAACTCATACATAAACCTCATTTACTTCAAATTCTAAAACAAAAGAAAATGGAGAAGGTCCTCAAGGTCCTCCAAACTTTAATGGCTTGAGAATCTCGCCTCAAGTCAAACCAACACAAATGAACATCACCACGACAATCACCATGGAGAAGAGGTTAGGAACCATCTAGAAGAAAGAAAAAGCAAAAGAAAAGAATAAATTGAATGGGCTTGCCCTTGGCCCTATTCTCCAACCCAACACAATTTCGAGCCAAGGGCCCACAAAAAATAAAATAACTCAACCATCTGGACCAACCTCAGGTTAGCTCATTTAAATGGCCTAAATCCAATTAAGTGACCAAAAATAAATACTAGGTGTTACAACAAAAATTTTGAACAACCATTACTTTACATGTAGGAATTAAATAATATAATGAAAAAATGCTTTACATAAGTTCTTAGGTGTGGCTGGTTAGAAAATTGGGCTCCATTTCTTACCTAAAAGGTGGTTGTTTCCACAGCTACCAGTAATTTTTAAGCTAATTGGTTTTTCAGTAAACTACAATCAAGATGGTTTCAATCAATTAATTACCAAAAAAAAAGATGGTTTCAATCAAGATTATAGGTTATCTAGGACCTTGGAATTCCTTTAAGTTGGTGTAATGTCCTAAGCCAAATTTACCTTCAATTAAGCTATAAGTATCAGAGTCGGAATATGATATGGGTATGAGGAACGGACTAGCTAGGGAAATGCCTTAGTAGTGCCAGATGTAGATACTTTTGTAGGTGCATAATGATGTCATATAGGAACCATGCAGTTACACATTTGGCTTCTGATGCAAAGAGTTGGGTCAGGCAGTAGGTTGATGAACCTTTTACTGTACTAACCAATGATTGTGACTGAAAAAAATAGGTTAGTTTTTTGGTGACAGATTTTTATATGAAGTGATCCAGAAGAAATTTATGGTTAGTCATCAAGCATGACTTGAACTGCACCTATAGAATATATCTGTTACTAATTTGGAAAAATTATGTAACTCCTTCAAAGATGATATAATTACCATCTGTACTAATTTAGTGTTATTTTGTTTTTTTGTTTTTCATTTTTTTCCTTATGATATTCAGGTTATAATAAGAATTCGTCCTTTGAGCAGTTCTGAGATATCATTACAAGGATATAGTAAATGCGTTAGGCAAGATAGTTGCCAGTCAATCACTTGGACTGGGCATCCGGAATCGCGTTTTACGTTTGATCTAGTTGCAGATGAGAATGTTAGCCAGGTATACTCTAATTAGTTTTACTTTTATTTTTTTAGTTGTTTTTGTTTACCATGTCATAGACTTCATTTCAATGACTTAACAGGAGATGCTATTTAAAGTGGCGGGGGTGCCAATGGTTGAAAATTGTGTTGGAGGCTACAATAGTTGCATGTTTGCTTATGGTCAGGTTTGTACCCACACTCACATCTTGATCCATTACTCCTTTTTTGGGGGGGGGGGTTTGTTTTAAATCTTGGTTTCATCTCATGATGGAGGGACTTGAGAATTTCCTATATTGATTAATGTTGCATGAGTTGAAAGTTTTCTGCCTTTGGAGTAGTGTTCTTTTGAGCTTATTCTTGTTGATTTGGTGTTTGTGAATTGTAGATTTCTCTAATGTCTTGAGAGTGACTTTTCTATCATGACTTAATGATAGGTTATGTTCTCATGTTCCATATTTTTTATTGTTCAAATGTAGACTGGAAGTGGAAAAACTCACACAATGCTTGGGGATGTTGAAGGAGGTACCCGAAGACACAGTGTCAATTGTGGGATGACACCAAGAGTCTTTGAATACTTGTTTTCAAGAATTAAAAAGGTATGTGTTGTTTGAATTAAAGTATGAACAGAAAGAAAAATAATTTTAGTTTTTGCTTTGGAAGAAATATTTTCTTTTGGTTCAAGATAGATGGTGGTGAGCGAGGCTCCACTGATTGAGGAGACCCAATTATATCACTAATTGACTATGATCATCTTGCTTTTCAAGCTTTAGAAAGGACAAATGGCTTTTTATGATTAGTCTGAGTTAAATTTTTTTGCTTGATATTGGGGTTGAAATGATTTTAGCTTTTGTTTGGGAATATTTTTGCCTTTGATATGTTCATCCTGTAGTTATAAGAAGGCATAGGCATTAAAAGACCATAGAATAGCTTTCTCATGTAAGAGAGGGTATCTTTCCCTGTTTTTCCTAATGTTTCTTTACATTTGATGTTCTCCCTTAGTTGTAAATCTGTAAGTATTATTTGTTGATTTATCTTTCTCATTTTGTGTTTTGTTTCTTCCATATCATACTAGCAACTCAACACTTTTATCCATTTTCTGTGTGAAGGTTTTAGTGTTGTGTTTAACGTTTTAACTTTGGTCTATCAGGAAAAGGAGGCACGCAAGGAAGAAAAGCTAAAATTCACTTGTAAATGTTCTTTCTTAGAAATATATAATGAGCAAATTCTTGATCTTTTAGATCCATCCTCCAACAATTTACAGGTACCAATCATTGGCATGTTGAAATTTTCATCTACTTGTTTCCTCGTTTCATATAGATCTGGGCACTATATATATGCACATATCTATATGTGTATTTTCTTTACATTGAACTCAAAAAAAAAAAAAAAGTTTGATCTCTACATGGCAGATAAGAGAAGACACCAAGAAAGGGGTTTATGTGGATAATCTCACTGAGGTTGAAGTTACGAGTGCTCGAGACGTGATTCAACAACTTATACAAGTATGTGATTAGCTTAATGTATACTTTTGTTTCTGGTCCTCAATTTTAGCAAGCGAATAACTGTAATTTTTGTAGTCCCTCAGTTGAAACCCCAGTAGTTTACCTTACATTTCCCCAATTAAAAGACTTGAATTAATTTCACATTTATTTATCAACAAATTAAATTGTTGAGACTATAAATAATAAAGTTTTCCCTTTGTGCTACCCTAAACTTTTCAATAAGATAGGTAATTAACAATTTAAAAAGGTATTAGAGCAAGCAATAGAACTTTGTATCTGAACTCCAACTTGATAGTGGCAACATTTACACATGTTCGGCACCTTTATGAAACAGTTTGGCTGCACATGAGGGGGCAAGTTCCCTCCCTTCTCTAGCAGCTTAAGCTTTCAATTGACATGGCAATTTACAATTTTACATAAATAACTGCTATATCTTCAACTTATCAATTATTGACCAAGGGGAAATATGAATTTCTATAACTAGTGACTATTTTGTAATAGAATTGAACCTAATACTTGATAGACAGAAACTTGATTTGGTCAAAAGACATTGATCATCTTTCTAGATATGTTCTCTTATTGGCTTATTCTTAAATAACTGTATGATGAAGGGAATATTGCCGGAGCTAATTTTTCCTTGTCTCCAAACATAATAAGATCTTAGGGTGTTTGGTGACAGTGCATGTTATACTTCAATAATCACCATTAAGATCGCCATTCACTGCTAGTACGAAGGATAAGAAGATAAGGACAAGGCTCTTGGCTTCCAACCTTTGCATGAATAAAATGGCAAATGTGATATGCTTTACAGGAATGCTATTTGTTTTATGTTAAATTGTGAAAATTGAATTCAGAAAAAGAAGTGCTAAATTAGAAATTTTAGCATTAGGGAGCATGCTACATATTGTGCTTGTTTATAGTTAGCTGCTTGATGTCTCCCTGAAGTTCATAGCAATACAAAAGTTCCTCAAATTGTCAGTTTATTTTGCTTTTGGTCTTTAGTATTAAATTATTAATGTTTGCTTGTGAATGTTCCCCATGCCATTGGACTAAAAATGTACTACATGTTTGTATTTCAAGAAACATATTCGTAATCCTATATCCAACTAGTTTAATCATGTCTCAGGGTTCAGCAAACCGGAAGGTAGCTGCGACTAATATGAATCGTGCCAGCAGTCGTTCTCATAGTGTCTTTACTTGCATCATTGAAAGCAAGGTGAGTGGTTCTCCTTTCTTGTTGCTATTTCTCCTCTCAAGTCTCCAACAGTCTCAATGTTCTTGTTTTTCAATTGTCTATGTGGGTGTTGGGATTCTAATCAATGGTTCATGTTTAGTGGGAAGCCCAGGGCATAACTCATCATCGGTTTGCTCGGCTTAATCTTGTGGATTTAGCAGGTTCTGAGAGGTAACGTCATCAAATAAAGAATTTTGCATTCTTTTTTGAAAATTGGATCGAAACATATATCTGCATTTTAACGTAGTCATTATCCTTGTTAAATCACAGGCAGAAGAGCTCTGGTGCTGAAGGTGAACGTCTAAAGGAAGCTACAAATATCAACAAGTCCCTTTCGACATTGGGGTTTGTCCTGCCTCGTTTTCATCCATACCGCTCCGTCTCTCCTTTTGAATATTGATAGTGGGATTTGAATCTATTTTATTGTTTTCCTTTAAATGATATCTTATTGTTTTGGTTATGGGATCTGCAGGCTTGTGATTATGAACCTTGTGAATATATCTAATGGGAAGTCGCTGCATGTTCCTTACCGGGATTCAAAACTAACATTTTTACTTCAGGTAAATAAATACAATTCTTTCCTGTTAGATGACTCAAATACTGATATCAGGTTTGGAAAGTTCTACCTAGTCTTGCTCAAATCTATGCAATTATCTAATGTAGTAAGGCTCCTTTGAAGAATTGTCATCAAGGCCATTTTAATTTTCTTTATACATTGGGTACACGCTTACTTTACTTGACCTTCCTTTTAGAGTTTTTCATTCAAGCTGAGCATTTTTTATTCATAGAGTTTAACTTGAGGCAGCGTGTTAGCATAGTTGGCTTATTATATAGGGTGTATTACCATAATTTTCTTTATACCATTGGCCCGTCCTTCCTTTCAGAGTCTCCCTTGATGGTATGGACAGTTGTCCAGTTGTTCTTCGGACTTGTGCCTTATAAATAGGATATTGGTTTAGAGATAGAGGAGGGACGACTAATCCTCTCTAATCTCTAATTTTTCCCTTCTAAGTGGGATATTGGTTTAGTTTAGAGAATGTTTCATGGACTTTGTCGGTCTTGTAGAATGTTTCATGGACTTTTTTGGTCTTGTATTATCCATAGAATTGCAATAAGACATTAACATATATTTAAATTATTTATCTATCTTCTCTTTTGTTTTCTTTACAGGATTCACTGGGAGGGAACTCAAAAACGATTATAATTGCAAATATTTCCCCGTCTAGTTGGTCAGTAGTTTTTGTTTTGATATTGCTTCTTGCTTTCTGAAACAATTGTAAACCTTTACAAACTCAATTTCTTTAAGTTTTAAATGAATGTGAAATGTTAATTTTGGCAAGTTGAATTCACAATCATATCTTTATTTTAACAAGTTCTGTTCTTCTGTTTGTTTGTGCGATAAATGCATACTTTTAAAACCATTATTCTCTGGGTCCTTGCAGCTGTTCGCTGGAGACTTTAAGCACCTTGAAGTTTGCACAACGTGCTAAATTCATTAAGAACCATGTATTTAATTTCTACCTCTTCTTTTATGAGCATTTCTTTTTCTTCTCATCTCAACATGGGATATAATGTTATCTGATCCTATCGACTGAGTATCTTTTTGAGCATTAAAACCTAAACTTGATCAAATAGAATCTGCTGTATCCTTTAGGCTATTGTGAATGAAGATGCTTCTGGTGATGTCATTGCCATGCGGGTTCAGATTCAACAGCTTAAGGTATTGCACACACTTTGATCTTGACTGTTAAAATTTTTATAATGTGACAGTTATATTGTTTGAAATAAGTCTTGTGAAGCGTTTTGTTTATGGAGTTCATCTAATATAGCAATTTCAAGATGGATTGTCCATTAAGGTATAATAACAATTAACAAACCAACATACTAATACAATTTCTTCAGATCTCATAATGGCTTTGGAATTTGTTTGAAATTTCCTCCACAAGGCAGACACTTTTCCAGTGGTTGGCATGTTAGCAGCATCCATTTCCAGAATCGTGTCCAAGAACAAAATTCTACTGCATCTAGATGCTCAAACAATTACGAATACAACATTTATAAGACTGTTTTTCTGGTGTTGCTTGACTACCATTTTCTTATTGAATTGCCATATCATGTTGGTATTTTGCAACACCAATATCTGGTCAGGCACATTATCCACGTCCATTTCCAGAATTTTGTCCAGGAACCATTTATCTACTACATCTAGATGCTCATATTAATACAAATATTATATTTTTTAGGACTGTTTTCTATGGATTCACTTGACTATTGTTTCCCTATTCAGAAGTAGAGTTGTCAATGACCCATAATGTTTATTGAAGATCTATTTGTCAATGGCAGAGAACTTGGTTGATTGCATCAAGTTGCTGCTTTATAGCATGTTTAGTTTATTGATTGGTATACAATTTTCTTTATCAAGTTGTCCAGCAAGTTCATTTCATTTTGAAAATATTTAATATTTTGTGTGTGTGTGTGTGTGTGTGTGTGTGTTTTCTTGGAATAGCAATTCTCAGACAACTAGAGTGAATTAGATGGATTCACTTCTTATCACTCGCATCTGCAGCAAGTTTGATATATAAAAGTTTGTTCTTGCAGAAAAAAGCTGGATTTGCATTGCTATTTGTCGTTTGAGCAAATGGATGTTTAATTTTTTACACTATTTTGGGTGATTTTTTTTTTTTTAGGTAATTAGGTGGCATTCCCTTGATGCCTTTTAATAATAAACTTGTCCCAAAAAAAAAAGTGTCCTTCAGCTGATAAGAAAGTTGTACCGACCATAGTTTTTTATCTTTTATATAAATTTTTTTCTGCTAACTTGAAGATGTTTATTTATCTTTTATCTATTTCTTGCCCCAGAAAGAAGTATCTCGATTGCAAGGTCTAGTTAATGGAGGAGCTGAAAACCACGAAAGTGATGCTTGGACAGTATCCTTTCCAGGATCTCCAGGTTCCTTCAAGTGGGAAGGGCTTCATGGATCACTAAGTCCTCTTATGTCTGATAAGAGGGTGTCACGGGTATGTACCATTCTTTATTGAGATATGGGAAAATATTTATGATAAATTGGTTTTACTTAGTTTTCTTTTACTTATTTTCAGAAGAAAGAGTACGAATTTGCCCTTGTTAGTGCTTTTCGGAGGGAAAAGGACAAAGACATTGCCCTTCAGGCATTGACTGCTGAAAATCAGGCAGCTATGAAGTTGGTATGTGCAAAAGAATCACATTTGGTCTTTTATTGCTCGAGTCTGATGACTATGTTAAACAATGGTCACTTTTTGCTGCTGTTTTGTTTTTTCCCCAAATAAAGGGGATAAGATCCTGGAAATATTTCTGACATATAAATTTGTCATCTTTGGGGTTGAATTAGGCCAAACAAAGAGAAGATGAGATACAAGGCTTGAAAATGAGACTGCGGTTTCGAGAAGCCGGAATAAAGAGACTGGAGGCAGTTGCTTCGGGAAAGATATCAGCCGAGACACACCTGTTAAAAGAAAAGGAGGAATACTTGAAAGAAATAGAGGTGCTACGAGCCCAGGTTGACCGGAACCAGGAAGTGACCAGATTTGCCATGGAAAATTTGCAGCTAAAAGAAGAAATCAGAAGGCATGTAACTGTTTTCCTTTTCATGCATTCTCCTGACTTTATAAATAAATATGATACAAGCATTCTACCTCAAATGTGTGTGTATTTAGTTGCTGTATGATAGCAGTCCTGATTTAAACCATGGATTGCTTTTGGAGCCTGTAATGATTCTGAAGTGATGATGGCTTACCTTAGAATAGAAATTATAACTATAATTGGAACTAAAATGTGTATAGTATCGGGGGGAAATGGCCTCTAAGATTAACAATTCAAAGTATAATGCCAATCTTCAATAAAGAACCTGAACAAAGATAGTCTCTAGATCTGTCTAGAGATAACACACGTATGTTTTATTCTAAACTCTGAAATGTTTGCTTTATCTTAGTAGTTGCATTCAAGGAATATGTCATTAATGATCTCACAATTTACTTTGAAAAGTTTATACCATTATTGCTCGTTCCTGATCCAACATGCAGATTGAAGTCTTTCTATGAAGATGGTGAACGGGAGAGGATGAATGAACAGATCATGATATTGCAGAATAAGGTGCTGAAATTGAATTCATATTATTGAGACTTCTTTTTCTTGCTCCTTTACGCTTTACCCTCTTCTTAGTTATGCTTTCTGCATAATAAACTAAAGTTATTGAGTAATTTGCAGTTGCTAGAAGCACTCGATTGGAAACTTATGCATGAATCAGATCCGTCAATTGTTCAGGTTCTTCCTAATCATTTTTTTTTTATAAAATGTGAAGTGGAATAATTTTGCGCAGATAATTTTATTTTGTTTATTAAAGCTTATGAACTTTTTGATGCTATAGAAAGCGGGTTCAGATCTGGCAACCAATATGCATTGTGATGGTAACTTGCTGCTATCCTCCCAGGTAATGGTGTGATAAAGTTTCCAGGATAATAGGGAGTGTCTTCGTTTATTTTTCTTTTTTAAACAAAATGGGAGACAGTAAATGTGACTAAAATTTATTGATGTGCCACTGTATCGTTTTTAAGATGCAAAGCTGTTGCCCCGAATAAACTGCTCTTTGATAGTACACCTTCTGAAAATTGATTTGTGGGGAACAAAAAGGGGCTCTTATGATAGTCATTGGCAATATTTACTGTGAAGGATCAAGTAATTCAGAACTTGGGATGAAAATGATAGCTCGGTGGTTTTTAGAGTGAAGTTGAAGGAAGCCAAGTGATTTTTTTTTTTTTTTGGGTTGGATTTTGGTTCATTCTTTATTTATTTTGGTATGATACTAGAAACTAGTATTTATAAACATCATCCATACGGTAGTATTTATAAGCACAGAATTAGGGCGACAAGTACATGAGTGAAAAATACAAGAATACCCACTTTAGGAAGCAGAATAGAAAACATGCATCAACTTTTCACAAAGACAAGTGACCTGTTATAATATGAGTCAACTATATTTCCCTTGATTGACAGTTATGCAAATTCATTTAGATATTTGTATGTGAAAATTTTATATTTTACTGAATTCTAAAATAATTTGCCTAAAGAGGTGTTTCAATTTCAATCATTGTTCTAGCCCTAATGGGGATTTTCTTTTTGTCATACTGTATGATATTCCACTTCAAATGGAATACATTCATTCTCTATTATTTTTGCTGTCAATCTACCTTCAAATGGATTGATTGTTCTGCTTTCTTACGTATGCACATGTTGTATAGGAGTCAGGATCACCTTGGCGAACTTCAATTAATGAAGAAAATGAGTTCCTTCGCGTGCAGGTAGCATACTTTGAATCTTGTTTTCTTATTTTATAGTGTGGTTGCTTAGATCAGCCGTTTTCCATAAGTGTAAACTTCATTTACAAACATGGAGAGTTTTATTACAGGCTATTCAAAACCAATCAGAAATAGACATGCTGCACAGGAAACTAAACATCTGCCTTGAAGAGAAAGATAGATTGGAAAGGTAATGTTTCCATTTTGATTGAACGCTCCCTAATCATAACCACTTCTAGCAATTAGTGTAGAAGCTTCCATATTTGGATGGATAATTTCTACCTTGTTTTCTCTTTCTTTATTGCAAGCTGATGGCACTTCTCTAGTTAAGAAATTAGAAAATAGTTCTATAAAAAACTGCAGGTTCTTGTCATTGAATTTTCTCTCTACATTAACAAATGAAATGTTCTCTAACTAGGAAACCACTTGCAGGCACATTAATGATTTGGTAGCCAAGCAAGAAGCAGAGAGATCTTCCAAAGAGCTCAAGGAGACACATAAACTGGAAATTGATCTCCCTCCTCAAACTAGTGATCAGATGCACAATATTTCTCTGAATGATCAGATAGAGCTTAAGACAATGGTTGATGCCATTGCAGCTGCAAGCCAAAGGGAAGCAGAAGCTCATGAAACAGCAATTGTTCTGTCCAAAGAAAATGATCAATTGCGGATGAAGCTTAAGGTCTTAATTGAGGATAATAATAAACTGATAGAAATGTATGAACGTGCAGTTACGGAAAATACTGATAAAGGCTGGAATGAAGTTCAGAATTGTCTAGAATACAATACTGAAAACCACAGCAATCATTTTGGTGAACTTGCCGTAGAGAAGGAGCTAGGGGTTAAAGGAGAAGTTGAAAACCTACAGCAACAACTTCTGGAAATGCATGAAGAGAATGAAAAATTAATGGTTCTGTATGAGAAAGCCATGCAAGAGAGAGATGAATTTAAAAAAATGCTTTCATCTGGGGGACAGAACATTATTGGAATAAAAGGAGAATTTAATAGCCCTGAAAAGCTTGTTGAAGTGGATAGTGGAGAATTTCATAAGCCAGATGAATATCGTGTTTCTCCAGGGGCAAAACCTTTGACGGAGGAAACTGCTTTTTTGGGGTCATATGTATTGGATGGTGGAGAAAGTATCAAGCTACCGAAACCTGCTGGATCTGGTGAAGGAGAGGTTTCATTGGATGGGTTGGATTTTCATGAATTGACCATACAAGATGCTTCCTGCCAACATTCTGAAAATTCCCAAGAAAAGTGTTGCAAGTTAGATAAACCTCCAAATTCAGGGCCATGCATGCAAGTTGGCGAGGAAAGTCTTGAGTCAGAGAAACCTGCCTTATCAGATGAAGGTGAGATGTTAGCAGAGGATATTGTTTTTCCTAGCATGGATGCACAAGATGGGTCCAGTATATGTCATGAATATCCACAGGCAGATGCAGAAAATGAGGTTAGTGTTGAAAATGATTCTGATTTGGAAGAGTCATTGAATCTCACCTCGGTAAAGGTGTCCGAAGATTTGGATTTGGTTAAACTGAAGCTGAACAGAGCACAGGAGAAGCTTTTAAATTCTGCAGAAACTATCAGGTTGTTTGGGTCACTTGAGAAGGTAATCACCGAGGTTGATAATCTCTCAGCAGAAATTGAAGGAATAGAAGATGCCATCCAAACAAGACAGCAGGAGTGTGCGTCCCTCAAGCTCCTTTCTTGTGACATGCATGAAGGAAAAGCTCGAATTAATAGGAAATTAATGGCTCTCAGATACTCATTGTCAAGCTTTTCTTCTTCGGTTGGTTACTTTGAACAGCGGGTAGTTCAAGCAAGGGCAAGGGTCAGTGCCTCATTGTCTTACGTGGAGAAAAAGAAAGAGAAGTTAGCCTGCCTTCAAGCCCATAAGAGTGAATTTGAGGATACTCGGAGAAAAATTCAGCTTAAAGAAGTTGAATTAATGAACAACCTTGCAGAATTGAATTCAAAAATAGAGGAAGAAAATAAAAGAGGGAATGTGAAGGTTCTTTTTGCTATAGATAATCTTGAGAAAACAGATCCCACCCAAAGAAATTGGATTTTGAGTGGCAAAGCTACCGAGTTACTTAAGTCTGAGGAAGAGAAGACCAAGATGCAAACTGAGATCAATCAAGTGCAAGAAAAGCTTGGAATCACGAGAAAGGAAGGTGAAGATCTGAACAGGAAATTTAGGAAAGTTGAGAATGAAATGCAAGTTGTTCAAATGGAGATACAAAAAGGTCTGAAGTCAGTGGAGGAGATGGAGCATAAGCTTCAGGCTGTCATTCAAGAGAAGGAGATGCTGTTGGAGATGAAAGAGAATGGAAGCACCGAAATTGAAAATATGATTCTTAAATACTACCAACAAACGTTTGAGGCGGAGATGAAGGAAGAAGAGATGAAGGTCTTGGAGGACGAAATGCAGATGGAGTTTGAACGAGAAAAAGAGTTGCAGAAAGTGAAGGTTGCAGCCATTGAGAAGAAGAGCCAACTATTAGGGATTATAAGGTGGGATTCATGTTTGGAAGAGATCCAAAATATTAGGATGTCAGTTGTGGAGTTGAAGTCGTTGCTTGGAGATCAGAGTTAAGCTTTTTTTTTTTTTTTTTTTTAAACTGTCACTGTTGCTTTGCTGTATTCACCTTAAGACCTTATTCCCACAAGCTGAAGTAGGGATCATTACATTCTTCTTAAGATTGTCAATAACTGAAGATATCATGATGGATGAAATTTCATTTGATGTATATAAGTTTTCATTATTCGTCCTGTTACTGGTCCCCCCCAAGGATAAGCTTACAGAGTTTATTATTTATCAAAGTTAGCTGATCAAGAGAAAACTAACCAACTTAGCGTAAAATGGCTTGCAATGTTATGAAACAAACGAAGCATGTAAATGTATTCAATAATTATTGGACACACATTATTTATACAAATCGTAATATTATTGGACACGCATGCTATTTGGACAAATTATTTATTATTATTTATAATCATATTGGAGAGTTTTATTTTAATCCTATAGTTTTACCCTAAAAGGATATTTATTTATATAATTCATTAGAGGTCATTTGGATATAGGGATGGATATTTTAAACTCAGTTTACTAAGTACTCTCTCTCTCTCTCCCTCTCTTTTAAGATTTGAAATTTTTTTTGACCTCGTTTAGTTATTTGAATTGGGTTTGGAATTAAATTTGCATGGTTCGGTATGTATTTGTATATTATTTTTTTATACTTTTCTTATAAAAGATGTTTTACATCAAATTTCTATAAAAATTATTAATAAATTAATAAAGTATACATAAAGATGACATAAAGATAGATATGATGTTTTGTCTTTTTGTTATAGTGGAATCTGCTAGGGCTCTTGCTAGAGTAATCGTTGAAAACTTTTGATGGTAATTTTATATTATTGTAGGTAGTGTTATTTTTCGGAAGGTGAGTCTTGGAGGACTTTTGTTGGAGTATTTGTTGGGCAATATTATTAGAGAATTTGCTTATTGGGGCAGAGTTTTAGATGATAGAAAATATTGAAGATCCAAATTTAAAAAGAAATTAGTTACTAAAATTAAAATAAAGCTTCCACCAAACCATATAATACAAAAAAGGAAAACATAAAACAGTAGAAAATATTTTAGATTTAGATAAAATCTTTCATCAAGCAAAACAATCGCTAAAACAAAATAAAAAAATACCATTAGAAGAGATTAAGTCAAAAATAAAAGAAATTAAAAAATACATAAAACTGCTAAAAAATGAATTAGGAATGTCTAGAGCATAAATTGATAAATTAACAAATCAAATATTAATTTTAAAACTTCAACAGCCAAATGAAACAATATCCACTTTTAATCAAGATCAACAAATAAATGAAACTAAAATAGATGATATTTTTCTATTAACTTAAATTTCTTATCAAAAATAGAATATTTGTCTTAAAATAGTAATCAAAAAAGAATATATTTTTAACACAACGGTCCTATTAGACCCTGGTGTTGAGCTTAATTGTATTCAAGAAAGACTAATATCTCTTATTACTTTTGTAA
This sequence comes from Vitellaria paradoxa, assembly GCA_019916065.1. Classification (NCBI taxonomy): domain Eukaryota; kingdom Viridiplantae; phylum Streptophyta; class Magnoliopsida; order Ericales; family Sapotaceae; genus Vitellaria; species Vitellaria paradoxa. The sequence goes on from CM034238.1 coordinate 12,014,346, forward strand.
AAGGAGATTCTCATGAAATATCACGAGTTCATTTACTCACTATCTAATAAAAGGAAAAGTTGGCACCCTATAGCAGTTAAAAAAAAAAAAAGTCCCTAGAAAAGGAGAAAAAAATCTTCAATACTGATGAACATTATTTTTGGACTATCTTTCCTATCAGTAAAACTCTCTCCATCGTAATCAAATGGATAATATTGTAAAAACCTTTCTACTCTTGTATGTTATAATAAACTAAATACTTTTATGAATTTTAAATTATTTCTATTTAAAAATATAGTTTAATTTGTTTTTAAAAATAAATGTACTTAAATTAAAATTATCAAAAAAAATGTACTTAAATTAGCAAGCCTAAAATTTACACCAAAATTTAAATTCGTTAAGCCTGGAAAAAAATTAATTCTAAGGCCGGCCCAACCGGGTCCCCCCATCGTGGACCCCCATTCGGGGTCATTTTGTGGAAACAAACTCATATTCCACCAATATTTGTGAGTCAACCGTGTCTTTCTGCCCTGGTAGGCGTCCAACCAAATCCGGATCATTCCCACGGATGCTTTTCCCTATTTCCAATACAATTCTAACTTTTACCAGATAACTAACAGCTAATAAATGAGTAAATAATGAAAAATTCTCTGGTAAAAGTAAACAATGAGTTGGCAATAGGACTGCTCTTAAAAGGACAGACACGCGCCAGCCTGGTTAATTTATATATATATATATATATATACGTGTATTCGTGCTCAATCTCTTCGATTTTTCGCATCTAAACCCTAGTTCGTCGGTCTGAAGATCGAGTGCAGTAAAAAACCAATTTTGTTGTTGATTTTCGTTCCCGTTCGTTGAGCTTCGAATTGGGTCGTGTGGACGGAATTCGAGAATGTTCAACGGCATGATGGATCCCGAGTTGATCAAAATCGCTCAGGAGCAGATGAGTCGGATGTCGCCTGCTGAGTTGGCCAGGATTCAGCAACAGGTCTCCCTACTCTCCCCCGCTTTTGGCATCCTTTGTGTGGTTGATTCAATTATGATTGTGAATTTCAGATTTTGGGAAAAGCCATGGGTAATTGAATGTAATTAGAATGAAAACAAGGTCTGATATTTCTGGGTATGTTAATATTCGCCGGTTTTGTGGTTCTAGCTCATAATTTGCATGGATATAGGTTCCCTTTGGTAGTTTTTGTGTGTGTGTGTGTTTTAGATTTGAAATTGCTTCGAATTGCAGGGAGAGAACACATATATTTTATCTACTTTCTATTGCTTTTCCAAGAGTAGCTCTAAGTTTGTCATTTTCTTAGATTTCAGAATTATGATGCAGCATTATTGCTTTGTATTTGTTTGTTGTTGATTGTTGTTTGGTATCATGATACTTCTAATTTTTTTTGAGTTATTATGTTGATTAGATTTGGTATTTTGTAAGTTTAATAGCAACTGAAAGTTACTACACCGACTTTCCAATCTTAAGATATATCCTATCAGGTAGAGGGAATTAACACAATCAGAATAGGTATACTTGTTATCATCCAATCTAGTTTGATAACTTTTGGGGTCCACTGGAGAACTTTAGCTGCTTTTAGTTTTGCAAGTTCATATGGCATGAATCTGCTTGTCCATGGTGATCAGACTTCTGAAATTCATTCTAAAAAATTATTCAGCGTGGTAAATGGTGGTATCTGTGTGATGCCCTTATCAATTGTATTTTACTTTTATTTATTAAAAAAAAAAAGGTGCTTAAGGGAATTGAATATAACTTGCCCATGATACAGTTTCCATAAGTTCTCATATTCACGCAATTAGCCTCAATATATCAATTTCACTTGGAATATTAGTGAATTTTAATTTTCTAGTATTAATGGGATCCTTATCTGTTCCGTCTGAATATCACTTTGATTTGATGGTCGTGGTGCACCATGACATTGCAGATGATGTCTAATCCCGATTTGATGAGAATGGCTACTGAAGGCATGAAAAACATGAGGCCTGAAGACCTGAAGAATGCTGCTGAACAGTTGAAATATAGCCGTCCAGAGGAGATGGTTGAGATTGGTGAGAAGATGGCTAATGCAACCCCTGAAGAAATAGCTGCAATGCGTGCACGTTTTGATTCACAAGTCACTTATGAAGTCAATGCAGCTCAGATGCTGAAGAAACAGGTATTCTGTATTTGAAATATTAACTTGAAAATTCTTAAAAAAAAAAAAAAAACTTGTTCTTTTGATACTTGTTTATGGCTATCTGGAAATCATATTCCAAAAATGCTCTCATGAATTATGTTTTATCTAGTGATACTGTTGTGGCCCATGTATTTTTACTGGTTTAGTTTCTTAACACTCTGATTGTTCTTATTGATTCGTCTTGGTAACTTCAATATTGATGGATTCCCTGCCCACTGTGCTAAACATTTGCATTTTTTTTGCTAAATAAATAAAAGATTATATTAAAAGGCATCAAGGGGATGCCAACACTTCACAAAAGCCCTTAAAGGCCCAGTTACAAGTCAACTGTCAGCAAAGTTTAAAAAGATGTAAAGGTCCAGATCTTGCCCTCTAGACAACCAACTAAACAGTATAGCAAAAAATTTTCTCCCAAGTCCTAAGAAAAAAAAAAAAAAAAGGAGATTCAACTCCTTTTTTTTTTTTCTTGGTTCCTAAAAGTAGCCTTTTTTGGAGTGTCCCATACCAGAATAAGCTTTGATTTTCCCAAATTCACCCAAAGGTTGGAAACTGCTTCAAAGCACACCTCAAGTGCCCCCCCCCCCCAAAAAAAAATAAATAAAAATAGAAAAAAATAAAAAAAATAACACTACGGAGTCATCCACAAACAATGAGTCCACATTGATTGAGTTGCGATCTGCTGCTGAGAATCCTTCAATAAATCTTACCTGACTCGCTCTTCTTAACATCTCGCTAAACACCTCTATCACCAAAGTAAACAAGAAAGGAGATAGAGGATCTCTTTGGAGAATTCCTCTAGAAGCACCGAAGAAACCAGATGGTGTTCCATTAATCAAGATTGAGAATTTTACCATTGAAATGCACTAATAAACTGATTTCCTCCATTTCTCACCGAAATCTATCCTCTATGGCATATAGATTAAAAAATTTCAATTAACATGGTCGTAGGCCTTTTTAATGTCTAATTTGCAGATAATACCCAGCTTACCGTTCTTAAGCCTAGAGTCCATAACACCAGGCTCACCACTCTTAAGCGTAGGGTCTACCACTTCATTAAATATCGGCACCACATTGAGGATTTGTCACCCCTCTACAAAGGCATTTTGATTTTCGGACATACCCACCCCCCCCCCAAAAAAAAAACAATAATAATAAAAATAAAATAAAAGGAAATCAGCTGCTTCAAGCCCCAAAATAAATCGAGTGTCTCCGAAATCTCCTGCAGCACCTTCTCTTGCAATTTATTTTCACATATTTTATCATATGGTCAGCTAAGTGCATATATCATATTGCTGTAGTTACATTTCATGAGTAAAGAGATGCATTTGAATATGTATTTATGGATTACTCTTTTGCAGGGGAATGAGCTTCACAGCCAGGGCAGGTATAATGATGCATTGAAGAAATACTTGCTTGTAAGTGTAGCTTTCGTGTCTGTTTCCTTTTGTAAATTTCATGTGTCAGTTTACTTGGTATTTGAATCCTAAAGTTATGCGATATTGAGTTGTTTCCTTTTTCACTCTGTCTTTGTTCATCAACATTTTTTAGGCAAAGAAGAACCTGAAAGATATTCCATCCTCGAACAGCAGAACCCTCTTGTTGGCATGCTCTCTTAATATGATGTCATGTTATTTGAAAACAAGGCAGTATGATGAGTGCATAAAAGAAGGAACCGAGGTATTGACAAGTCTCTTTTTCTTCTGGTGTCATCAATGGTATGATCTGATTTTGTCAGATCATTATGTCTCAACTTAATCATTTTAAATCAAGAATTGCTGTTGAATCAGGGTTTCTGGTGGCAAATAACTGGTTAAATTCATTATTATGCAATACCAATGTATAGGGAAGAGAGAACAATGAGCTCCTACCCTCCCCCTTTTATTGCCTGTTTACATTCTACATGCCAGTGGATAATCTGGACATGCAAAAAAGTTACTTTTTACATGATTGCAGGTCTTGGCACGTGATTCAAAGAATGTCAAAGCTCTTTACCGGAGAGGTCAGGCTTATAAAGAATTAGGACATTTAGAAGTAAGTACCCATGCACTCATGTAAATGTTTGCAGTGGTTTTGGAATTTTGCTCCTCTATGTTGTTCTGTTGCTTCTGCAGTTTTTCTACATATTTACTTCTATTATCTAATGAAGTTTATCGAATCCGCTAGAATGCAGTCTTTGACTTGACTAGAGCACTTGATGTTTCCCCTGAAGATGAAACTATTGCAGAGGTCTTAAGGTACACTGATTGTATTTGGTGCCTCTCTGAATTTTTCGGTCCATGTGAAGTTATGTTGCTTGTATGATGGGGGCCCTTTTTTGTGAGCCATTGCTTTATTATATCTCTCTGATTCTTTCATGGACTGTTATATTTTTGTCCCTTCTTTGCCCATCACTATTGTTAGTTTTGTCCATATTAAACTTTTTCTGTTCTAATAGTTTTTGTTCTGCTAGTGTCTGATATATTGGTGATCTGACATTTAGGAAATCCAAATTGATCATCTGCATATATTTCCTCAATTTGTACTTTGAAGTGCCTTGTTTTTATTCTATCTTTACCTTGTTAAAATTCCTTGTTCAGTTCAGTGTAATACATATGTTAATAAATTAATCTGGTGTTATAATGTTGACTGTGGCATGATATTAATTTAAGAGACTGGGTATTCAATTTGGCATGTTATAGTAATGGCTATCAATTGATGCAGGGATGCCAAGGAAAGATTGGCAACAGATGGTGGTGGGTCTGGTGGCAATACGTCAAGAAGTATGTTGCTTTTTCTCTATTCAAGCTTTTTCCCAGGACAGCATAATTATGAAACCTGCAGCACATCGATGTCTTGTTCCTCATAATTTTCTGGACTTGTTATGGTACTTTTTTGATAGGATTGGTTATTGAAGAAATAACTGAAGAAGAGCTGACGGTGTCATCAGAAAATGGTGAAAGTTCAGCTAATGAAAATTCTGTTTCAGAATTGCAAGATACCTGTGGCTGCTCTAAGAGTCAACCTGAGACTACCTCAGAGGCTCCTTCAACTAATTCGGAGTATGTCCGTGCTTTAAAAGATGATCCAGAAGCACTCAGGTTTGTTTGCATCAATCGAAGAATGTTTTAAGCGTCATTTTTTGCTTTTTACCATGTAGTAAATCTCTTTATCATGATGCTCGATTTCATTACATTTGTATTCTGATCAAGGCAAACTGTGAGGAATAACAATCTTATACTAGTGATAAGTCCATAACTAATGTGGGCAGCTGGAAAAGGGCTATCTTAGGGTTGAATATCTTGTGTTTGTGGCCAAAAGCCTGGCAAGGTATGTAGGTTTTTAAGATTTATAGGTTCGAACTGAAGGGTAGAGGTTTGGGAGTGAAGAGAAAGGATTTCTGGTCCGGTTTGGGGACAGTTATGACTTCTGAGCACTGTGAACAAGGTCAGAGAACAGTACCTAGGCTGGTTTTGTAGTTTTAGAATACTAGGATTGAATGTTTCTGCAAAGGATGGGGGTTTGGCTTGTAATGTTGAATATCTAAAGGTTAAAATAACGTTAAACATATCTGTTTATCGAGTTAAAATTTTGGGCATCGTTGCTAAATTAATTTTGCTTTTTATCGGTCAAAGTTGAAACCAACTATGCTGGAGAATTCATAAAAATACTTTTGACTGTAATTTGGGAAAACTGAAAGAAAATATCTGTAGACGATTGTCTAATGTGGAAGAAGATGATTACGCCGCAACCATGGAGTAAATGCTAGCTGAAAGTGCTTTTTGTTATAACATTGCCAACATGTCCATTAGTTGCTGTGATTTTTATGTTACCGTTCCAATTGACATGTTATTGGAAGTCTAAAGGCAGTGTTTTAATCATTTTTTTTAAGTTGCAAATTATCTCTTCTTCTAATTGCATGATTGTATTTGCAATCTGTTGAATCCTCACTTTATTCTTATTCTTTTTTTTTTTTTAATTTTTGGCTAAGTTTTTTATAGGGCTCTGTTCAATTATTGAGTTAAAACAATTTTATCCATCCTATTTTCCCATATTTTTTTGTACATTTCATAGATCCTTCCAAAACTTCATGTCTGATGCTGATCCTGAAACCCTGGCTGCATTAACTGGTGGAAAAGCTGAAGGGGTATCGCCTGATATGATTAAGGCTGCCTCAAATATGATTAGCACGATGTCTCCTGAAGAACTTCAAAGAATGATCCGTATGGCTTCATCGTTCCAGGGGGATAGTCAATATCTTAAGAGAGGTTCTATGGACTCTGAGTTCAACAGCTTCAGACCTGGGCCAATTCCCCCTGATGTGACACCTGACATGCTCAAAATGGCAAGTGATATGATGAGTAAGATGCCAGCAGAAGAGCTTCAGAAAATGTTTCAAATGGCATCATCATTGCAAGGGAAGGATTCTGTATCAGCAGCAGCGGCATCTCATTCTAATGGACTTAGATCAGAATCATTTACTAAATCAAAACCGGCTGAAGCCCCAGAAAGTTTTTCTGTTAGGGGAGATCATGTTGGTGAAAGTAGTTCTTCTAATTTGTTCTCAGATTCAAGAAGTGCCCCTCAATCAAGCATTGCTAATCCAATTTCTGATCTGCAAGAACAAATGAAAAACCAAATGAAAGATCCAGCCATGCGGCAGGTATTTGGTTTGGACATTTCCATTTCTGTGTTGCATTTTTGTTTGATGTGTTTGGACCCATGTTACATGAACTCAGATAAGGTTGTCAGGTATGGATATGCGTCTAAGAATTGGATTCATTAGTTTTCTTATTCAAGAATATGAGAAAATATTTTTATATTATAATTATTTCATTTTATAGAATAATAACGTATTAACAAGGTTGCATTAGAGTATTTCATGAATAAAATACAGGTTTTATGATTAATTTTATGCTAAAATTGAGTTTTTAGGTATGTATTAAATTAAATTGAGAAACACCCTTTTATACAAGTGTCCTTGTCCAAGTGTTAATTATCCAGTGGCGCTATGCATTTGTAAAGAGTCCATATAAGATAGGTTTGGACACCTCACGTTAATAGAATAATTATGTTGCATTCTATCAATCAAAGTGAAATAATTTTGTGCATCATCATCTCGAAAGAATTCTGCTTTGCATTACTTGTAGGAATATTTCAAGAAATTATAATTTGTTGACAAAAAAGTAAAAGAAATTATACAATTTAAATTCTTTAATTTGATTGAATATGTCGCTTAGCATGGCTTCTAGCAATGATTTGATTACTCCTAGCTTCGACTATGGAGTCCATTTCCAAGTAGGGGTGGCCAATGGGGCAAGCCGGGCTAGGAATATTTTTTTGCTTAGGTTTAATTCCCAATCTTGCCCATGTTACCATGTGTGCCGTTTATTTTTTACAAAATATTTAAACTATATTTTTAGTAAAATAATATTTATTTAAAAAAATAAATATAAAAAATCAATTTTTATATGAAAATGTAAATAGAATAATATATAAATACATAAAATATATAAATATACATATTAAATAAATATTTCAGGTTGGGGTGGGCTTGGGCCTACAAGCTCATTTCCAAGCCTGAAAAAGTAGGACAGTCCTGATGGTCGGGCCTAATATTTTTAAGATATGATCCCTTTTTTGCTTCACAATGGGCCTTCTTATTTATGCGTTGCACAGTTGAATGTGCTTTCATTTTATGTATCTCATGATGAAATGATGTTTATTGATACATGTCTTTGATAAGCAAACTTTGAATGTCTCTCTATTTGTTCATGTGATTCTTTAATTGCCTGCAAATTGGCAGATGTTTGCATCAATGGTTAAAAACATGAGCCCAGATATGATGGCAAACATGAGTGAACAATTTGGACTTAAACTTTCTCGGGAGGATGCAGAAAAGGCTCAAAAAGCCATGTCATCTTTGTCACCGGCTGACTTGGATAGAATGGTAACTACTTGGCAAATTATACTTTGTAACTTGATGCTTATATGCAATTTTGTTTGTCATGGTTATTGATATCATTTGGTCAAACTTCTGAAGAACGGAAAAATTTAGATCATTGACATTCGACGCATTATTTTAGCTGACTGTTTCAAAAGTGATATATATATATATATATATTTTAAAGGATTGGGATGCCCCTTTTGGTATGAGATGAGATTTGATACATTCTTGTATATAAGAACTTACTGAAGTTTGTTTTATCATCAAGAATCACATCTTACCCAACATAAACACTATTGCCATTTCATGCATTAGATCACTTATGATATTCTTGATCTTCTACTAACAAACCTATTTATATCCGTGAAAATGATTTCGTGCGGAACTGTTGGGCAAAATAAATAAAATCACTTTTTATTTTCCTACCTAGGGTTTTGAAAATTTGAGATTTCATACCATGCCCAATGTTGAAGCTGTAGCTCAAGTTGTAACTTATACAGATAATGGAAGAGGAAACATGTAAAAGAGACCCAACCTTGACATATATATATATATAACCTCGGTCAAATCCATTTCTAACCTGAGAATCATTGTTTGCCATCCATTCACTCGTTTTGTTTATCATTCATTCACCCCTTGGACAAGGTTGATATGTGTTTGTTCTTGAAGTTGCTGGGTGTTATAATTGCTTTGAGTCCTTTGATATGAAGGGTGTGTTTGGCACACTAAAAAACGCTGAAAAATTTTGAAAATTTTTGAAAACCTCTTAAAGTTATTTACTTTTTATTTCACTGCACGAATTATGAACCTACAAATTATCTTAAATTATCTCACTTTATCGTACTTTTTGTCACTCCAAATGTACCCAAAGTGCAGTTAGAACTTTGATTATCAAATCATCTCCCATCATGGGATTCATGCATGAGCATATGCTTGTGCTAACCTAGTTATTTTTTTCTATTTTCTCTATCCACCGCACGATGAGAGGTTAATCTTTTTCCAGGCCTTAAGAAGGCTATGGTCTCGTTATCACACAATTTATTCATGGTTCATGAAATTATATTCTTATGGACCTTATGCCTTAAGCTCTGTGCATTCATAGCCCTGAATAAATGCTGTTGCAGATGCGATGGGCAGATAGGATTCAGAGAGGAGTGGAAGGTGCAAAGAAAACAAAGAATTTGCTGCTGGGAAAACCCGGTATGGTATTGGCGATTCTTATGCTTATTTTGGCAATCATTCTTCACTGGCTAGGCTACATTGGAAGGTAGAGTGGGAACTCCATGCGAATCACGAGAAAAACTAGAATCAAGTTCAATGTCCAACCAAACAGGGCAGACAAACACAAGCGTCAACCTAATTTCGCCCTCCAAAGTAATCAGTCCGGATGAGTCAGTGCAAGTTGAAGGCAGAGCCGGTGGAGGTGTGTGTTCGGCAGCAGTGGGTGAAAGATGGCATCTACAATTTGTTTTTGTAAGCTAGTTCGTAGTGAATTTGCTTGATTGTTTGTACCATCTGATGCTCTTCCTATAGTTAAGGTTAGGGTGGGTGTTCAAATGGTACTCTCTAGAGTTCTTGTAAGGGAAACCTAATTTCTATCCTGGTATTGCGTTCTATGTATTATGATTTTGTAGAAGCCCTGACTTGGACCAAAATTTATGGTTTTGTTCTAGAACTCTGGAGGCTGCAAGTGTGATATATACATATGCTCTAAATAAAATTGTTATCTATACTAAATTATTGGAGGCTATTCAACTTGATATAGCCACATTTTGATACCTTATCAATTTTTATTTGTTTATTTATTTATTTTTGTTTATCCTAAAATATCCTTCTCTCCAACCTAATTTACTTGCTATTATCGTTTCAAATCCGTTTATTTTTGTAGTTAAAATCTCAAATTCGTCCCATCTCAAACTTGTCAAACTCGCTAAATTTGATTAAGTACAATTAGTCAGACTAAGTACAAATAGATACTTAGCGGATATTTAGAGTATAAATGGATATTAGGTATTTTATAAACAAATTTTAAACTTATCTTAAATTGCACGGTTATTAATTTTAATTTGAAATTCATTCCAATCCTATTAGAATTTTTTTTAACAGATTTTTAACAAACTTAATCCGATCAGGTGTCCCATTCATTGACATTCTTAATTGCTAAATAGTGTAGCATTGATCAAATTTGAATGCAATGTTTATATAAGCATTAAGTGCATGATTTCTTCTCTGTAATTTTTAAAGGATTGAGAGTTTTATTAAGTTACTAATCACTTTTTAACTTTTATTCCATCACTAACTAACGATTGTGGCATAAGTTTATTATGATTATTACTAAATTATCCAAATTTTACTATTTAATATATATATATATATATATATATTTATATATGCACACAAATATATAACACTCGTCTAAGGTGTGTTCAGCAGTAGGTGAAAGATTTCTACAATTTGTTTTTGTAAGTTGGTGAAAGATTTCTACAATTTGTTTTTGTAAGTTAGTTAATAGTGTATTATTTGATTACCTCTTTCATCTGATGCTCCTCCTATAATAAGTGAAAGATGGCACCTACAATTTGTTTTTGTTAAAGTTACTGACTTGTTTGTTACATCTGGTACTCTTCCTGTAATCAAGTTTAAGGTGAGTGTTCAGGTGGTACTTTTTTGGTTTCTTGTGAGGAAACCTAACTTCCATCCATGTATTATTCTGTATGTATGTATAATAAAATTTAGGGGAAATTACTTTTACACCATTTGTATTTAAGCTCTTAGTCACTTGCACCCCCTACACTTAATAAATATGCACTAATATTTTTTGTATTGTTTCGAAAAATGACAAACCCAATGCCGCGACGTTAAGTGATAAAAAGTCAAAAATGCCTTTTGAAAGCTTATCAACTTCCGCCCTTACTTTGGCAACAGTTTCAGGATTTAAGTGCACATTTTTTAAGTACAAGGGGTGCAAGTGACTTAACTCAGGCACCAGCTACTAATTTTTTGACTTTTTATACAATAACCAAATTTATTCTCTTACATTTTAAACGTCTTTCGAACATTGAAGGGCAAAAATGTCAAATTAACAAAAAGTTAAAAAATTAGTTATTAAAAAGTTAGTTTTTTTCCTTTTCTAAACAAAAAAAGCTAATTTTTTAGTAGCTCACTAATAGTCAGCTACAAAAAAGTTGGCTTTTTTTTTTTTCTTCCTGAACTCAACCTTAATATGCATTGCTTTCTCTTCATCCCCTCAACTTTCCTCTCTTTGTTAGTCGGCCTTCCAATAGTATTACCTCTGATATGTCTGTTACACCCTCCATCATCCTTTTTTTCCATCTAAATAACAACCTCTGCAATTTTGTTTATAATTACTAATTTTCTATTTTCGTAAAATATTTAGTTTTATTACTTTTTAAAAAATTAATTGAATTTAACAAAATTTATATTTCATTTTAAGTTAATTAATTAATCTTAATTAAATTAAATTAAATTAATCTATTAAATTATTTATTAAAAATAATTTAATTTAATAAATATAAAATATATTAAGTTATAATTTAATTATATTACTTGTTAAAAGAAATTGAATAAAATATAATTAATCTATCATTTATTTTAGTTAATATAAAATATATTAATTATAATTTAATTATATTATTTATTGAAAATAATTTAATAAATATATTTTATAATAAATTAAATAATTTAATTATGATACTTATTAAAAATAATTTAATAAAATATATTTCATATTAAATAAATAAATTAAAATAAATAAATTATTAAGTTAAATTAAATTTATTATTAAAAATAATTTAATAAAATATATTTCATAGTAATTAAATTAATTTAAGTAATTTTATTTTATTATTTATTAAAAATAATTTAATCAAATATATTTCATACAATTTCCCCTTAAATTAATTATTAAATTAATAAATTAATTTTTTTATTATTTATTCAAAATAATTTAATAAAATATATTTTATAGTGATTAAAGTAATTAATTTATTTTAACAAATTGGCCTTGATGAGCTTGTTGAGGTAATACTTCTAGCATTGGTCCAAACATGTTCCACCATTCAATGAACCATGCTGGAAGGTCTTGATGGAATTTGTTTTGGATGTAAAACATCCAAGAATGTCTGAATGTTTTATTTTGATGATAGAAAGTATGGTACCATGCTTTCTGGTAGTCCCAGTAATTGTAGGTAGATGGAACAAAATGCTAAGAAAACTGGCTAAATTAGTTTGGATGTCCTCCCCAGTCTTCAATAGTTAAGATTTTGATAATTTGGCATGTTGAATAGGCTATTTGGGTTTGATCAAATTTGTCTGGATAATGTTTAAATGATACTGATTCGGTGTCAATCAGTATAAATTCGTAAAATTTTTAGGTTTTCATAGAATTTGAGGTACAAAATGGTTATTTGGTAGAAGTACGGTTTGAAGGAGATCATGGATAACTTGGTAATTGGTTGAATTTGTGAGTGGGTTTTCGTATTCTTGAGGCAATCTGGTGATTAGATAGGTTTGTGGTTTAGGAAAATATTGTGATTTTGATGATAGGAAAATTTGAGAAATTGGTGTGAGGTTTGCCGATACCACCACATTTTTTGATAAAGAAGATATGGGGCCAAGAGCCACCATAGATGACGAAGAGGGACTTGTATCCACCTCTTTTGATGATTCAATTGCGACTGTTTGAGCAAAGCTCTTATTAGCCACTTGGTTTAATATCTGTTGTTGTTATTTTTCTTCTTTAAGTAACTGGGTATACCAGTCACTGGAGATAAGGGAAGAACCCTTGGAATGGTAGTTGGTAAGGGTGTGGTTTGACTAAAAGATGATTTAATAGGTATTATGGCATATGATTCTTTTGTCATTGTTTGTTGGGTTGATGAAGAAGGTTTAATATGTTTAGGAGGCATGGTTTCCCTGCAAGAATTCACGGGTAAAGAAATTAGGGATGGAATTTGCTTCTCCTTTGATGTATTCAATTTTATAATCAAAAACTGATAAAATAGCTTGTCATCTTGCAAAAATTTGTTTTGATACAATATTTTGAACTTTTTTTGTAGAACATGCTTAGCAGCTTTGTAATCAATTCTGATTAAAAATTCTTGATTTAATAAATCACTTTAACATTTTTGAATGCATAATACAATAGATAAAATTTCCTTTTTAATAGTGCTATAATTCCTTTGGGCATTAGTCCATGTTCCTGATGTAAACTGGACTAATTGTTCTTGATGATGACTAGGAAGATGTTGTTTTAAAATATCACCGTATCCTAGTTCTGATGCATCCGTTTCAACTATCTTATATGTTTGGGGATTTGCTATATGCAAACATGGAAGAGACTTAAGGTGTTGCTTAAATTGTTTGATAATTAGGATTTGTTGAGAAGACCATGGAGGAGGATTTTTCTTGAGTCTTTCCTTTAATGGAGCAGTAATAATACTAAGTTTTTGATAATAATCTGAAATATAATTGAGCCTCCCTAAAAACCTTTGAAGTTATTTTTTATCTTTAATTTCATTAGAAAATTTACTTGCAAATTCTAAAGCTCTTTCAATTGGAGTAATTGTTCCTTGATCAATGTAATGCCCAAGAAATCTTACCCTTGTTTGAAAGAGATTAATTTTTGATGGAGAAAGCACTAAACCATTTTTCTTTATAATATAAAGGAAAGTGTTTAAATGCTTCTAATGAGATTAAATACTATTTGAGAAGATTAATATATCATCAATGTATACTATTGAAAAATCAGAATATAGATTAAAAATATTATTCATAATTTTTTGGAATTTACTTGGAGCATTTTTTAGTCCAAATGGCATGACATTCCATTTGTATTGTCCAAAGGGGACAATGAATGCTGTTTTATATTTATCTGATTCAGAGATCTGGATTTGCCAAAATCTATATTTTAAATCAAATTTTGAGTATATTTTAGTATGTACAAGCCTTTGACGGAGATCTTGCTTATTATGGATTGGATACCTTATCCATTACAAAACATCATTCAAATGTTTGTAATTTATTACTAACCTTAGAGTTCCTCTTTCTATTTAAGCATTTTTATTTACATAGAAAGCAGCACAACTCCAGAGAGATTTGGATGGTCTTATTAGTTTTTTGTTTAATAAATCTTGGATTTCCTTTTTGCAATAATCCAAGAGTTCTTGATTCATTTGGATAGGTCTAGCTTTTGTTTTGATCTTTGATTCTTAAAAGTTTTTAATATAAGGAATGGTGACTATGTGACTTTTCCTGTTCTAAAATGCATTTGGAATAGTAGAAGAAACTTCTTTAATTATTTTATTTTTAAAATTTTCAATTGCTAATTGCATCTGAATATCTTGGAGTTGATTTTTAATTTGTCGACATACATTTTCTTGTTTTAAGAGTATTAAATGTTTTTCTTTTGATATGATTTTTGAAATACTATTTATTTAGATTTTATCTATAGCTATATCTTTTAGAATATTCAAATCTTTGATATTTGGAGGATTAAGAAATTTAAATATTATTTCTTGATCAAATATATTTGTAAAAATTCCTTTAGGGGATACCGTCAAAATAAATTAATTATTAAATTAATTAATTAAATTTGTTATTTATTTAAATTAAATTATTTTATTCAATTAGTTTAATTTAATTATTAAAATTGAAGCAAAAGAAGCAAAATGACAAATAATTAAAGCGCGGGGCATTTTCGTTAGTTCATATACTTATTTTTGGGTTCGTAATTGTTAGTTGTAACTTTCTCGCGTGTGAAACACACGCTCTTTTAAATTCCTTAACTTCATTGGGTTTGTTATTTTTCAAAATAGTACAGAGAATATTAGTGCACATATCTTAAGTATAGGAGGTGCAAGTGACTGAGAGTTTAAGTACAGGGGGTGTAAAGGTAATTTCTCTAAAATTTATGGTTATGAGGCGTTTGGTACCACTAGAAAACCCCCCTCCAAAAAAAATGTAACTTTACATCTTTGAGTGACACGTGAAATTTTAGTAATTAGTTGCATGTTTGATAAAATTTAGAGAAATTTAAAATTTTGTTATAGTGTACTAAAGAATTTGTCAACAAATTTTAAATAGATTAAGAGGCTGTTTAGAGTTCTAAAGTTTTCTAAAAAATTTCAAACAACTTCGAAAGTTTTAAAATTTTTTCAATAAAATTTTATCATGTAATACTTTTGCATCACATTAATACTAATTTTTAATTTTTTTAATTTTGTTTTGACACTTCAAACAAATCCTAATTGGACCGTGTGCCCGTAGCGTTAGTTGAAATTCGACGATTAGGGCGGAAGGTTTGGTCCAACCTATTGACAGGCGCGTGTACGTAGATAACAACTAAATAAATTGACTGGCAACCAATATACATGGAAATTAACTTTGCCTTCGTTTTCGCCGGCAATTGAGACTTCCAGGGTAAAATTCCTGCAATAAACCGTTCTCTGCTCTCTCTCTCTCTCTATCTCTCTCTCTAAATCTTTATGTATATACATCGGAATCGTGCACGAATTGGTATCTCAATTTATTAGATTCTGATCGAACCATAATCTCTCGCTCTCTCTTCCTCTCTCTCTCCGAGCGATGACGCGGCAGACGTTGCTGCAATAGACGTCTCTGTCGATGCGGAGCGAGCCCCTGATGGGGAAGAAGGCGTCGGTGAAGGGGGAGAGGCGAGGGATAGGGGAGGTGGCGGGGGGTACGGCGGCTGAGTTCGCCGCCGTGGGGTGCTGCTGTCCCTTCGCCCTGACGAAGCTCGTGGTCGTGGCCGTGTACAAGGTTCCCAAGGGGCTGTGCCGAAAGGCCTTGAAGAACACAAAGCGCGATAGACTGAGGAAGAGGAAGGCCCTGTTACACCGACAACAACAATCGCTCCCTTTCCCTTGGGCGTTCGACGAGCCGGAGGGCGACAGTTTTGGATCGTACGCCGATGTTCTCCTCCGCGATGGGCCGCTGACGCCAGAGGTTATCGTCGATTTCGATGAGGAAATGTGGGACCGCTTTTACGGGGCCGGTTTCTGGAGGAGCCCCTCGCAGAGGGAGGACCAATAACTGTGAATTCCGTCTCCGGAGGGGGCGCGTGAGGAGAAGCAGCAGCCGCTTGGTTTGGGAGGAAACACGCTCATTCAAAATTCTCTCTACCTCCTCTCTCCTCAGCAGCGGCTTGGTTTGGGAGAAAACACGCTCATTCAAAATTCTCCCTACCTCCTCTCTCCTTCTCAGCACCTCTCTCTCTTCTATTCAATCATAAAGAAGATCCGTCCTACAAGAACCCAAATTGTACGCTGCAAATATTGATACAATAAGCGATAAGTATTATGGTTTTAATGCTTGCAATTAAGTTTGTTCTCTACTGACCACAAGCTTGTTCAAATACCAGAAAAAGGACAATGGATGGTGGGGTTGTTGCATCTTCGATGAAAATGACTACGGTTTGTGACTATTGCAAATGAAGTATTACTTGAATGTTAAATGTTCAAAAACAAAAAACAAAAAATAAAAAATAAAAAATAAAAATCCAATTTGGGATTTTCTTTGATGTAAATGTTGGATTGATGAAAAAATTTCAGCTTGGAGTTTCTTTTAATGTAAATATTTTTCATCAAAAGTTGTTGGTTTAAGAGGAAAATTTCAATTTGGTGAAATTTCTTATTTCAATGAGAATAGTTTATGTAGCAACCAACAAATGACGCATAAATCATATTATATCTATCTATTTGATATGTAATGAGTCGTATATGTACATTATTTTATTGAGGGCTCATACCAATAAATGGCGCATAAATTATATTATATCTATTTGTTCGATACGTAATAACTCGCATATATATATTATTTTATTTATAATATATTGGTATTTGATATGTTGATATGATTAATTTGATGTTTGAATTGACTTATTACTTGGTTTTTAATCTAGAATTAGTTTTGTTGAATTTTAAAATTTTTGTAGGAAGTTTAGTGGGTCGTATCCACGCGGGGTGGCTTTCTTATGGTGTACACGTGCCCTCCTTTTTCTTTAATGTGTATGGCCTTTCTACTTATTACTGTAACCTAGAACAATGTTACGTTTACAACATTTTTTTCTAATATTTTTTTACAACAATCAAAATAAATTGGTCATGATCAGTTTAGTGTAAAAATACACTGATAATGACTCGTTATGACCGGTATAGTGCAAAAAAAGTTACAGAGAGAGAGCGTAAGAATCTCGAGTGACGTGATATACTAGTCTAAAACAGTGTCGTTTTTAATGTTGTAAAATAATGTTAAAAAAATGTTGTAAACATAGTATTTTTTTTGTAACCTGCACTTCTTGTTTTTGACTTTTTAGTTGACACGTGTTCCATTTGTAGTTGCTGCCCAAATCTATCTAGCCTACTTCCTAGCCTCATCCATTATGTCTCATTCCCACTTGCCTTTCTCGTCCTTCATAGTGAGAGAGATTCATGTTCTATATATATGTGAGTATTTGTATGTGGAAATATTTTTAGAGAATCGAGTATGAGAGTTGAGTTTATGGGAGTGTTCTCCATAATTGAACATTCATCTTCAATTCAGTGACGAATTAAAGTGGTTAGGGGTGTGTTGTGACTTTATTTTGGTGTTGAGGTGATTATATTGATTTTTATTTTTTTTAGGAACCAAGAAAATATTGCAATCCAAATATTAATCGTTGTTTAATACATATTGAGCCATTTCATGGGCTTCTTTAACTACAAACCTTCCAAACTTTCTAACACAACAATAACTAAAATAAACAAAACAATGATACAAGTCAGTAACGATACTCTTAACTTTCCAAGGATAAGTCGACATATTCTGTAAATATTTAATAACTAAAAGACAATCTGTCAGTATAGTAACTTCCCTGCAATTCAAAGGTTTAACTTATGACAACGCTCTAAGGCATGCTATTGCTTCTGCCATTAATGCATGAAGATGCATTGACCAATTCTTCCCTTGCACAAAGAATATTTCCACTGTCATCTTTAATTATCCATGCGGCCAATGCTTTACCTATCCTTGGTTGCTATGCTCCATCAGTTATTAAGACTATCTCGTATAGCAATTCTGGAATTCTTGTAGCATTAACCATAATCACCTCTTCTGTAGCTCGATGAGAACGACACCGATCCTCGAAGTTGTCTTCTCTCTACTTTGTCCCTGCATCACGAACATGAGAACTTTTTAGCATTTTATAATTAAAATCTGCCATGAAAATAATAGATGACGGATCATTTCTTTCATTGCTCAACGTGGATTCATTTCTCGCTGCCCATAATGCCCATAAATGAGTTATAATTCTGTTAGTCAAATTTCCTTTATCTTTCTCCATTAGCATTCGCCTCAGCCATTCTAAAAGTTGCACTTGATCAAGCCCTGTTGTTCTAATTCTCAAATTGGACCTAAACCACACAGCTCTTGCTACTTCATATTGAAAGAAGACATGATTATAAGTTTCTATTCCATTGCCACACATCTGGCAACAACTATTTATTGTCAGCCCCTTCTTTAAAAGATTATCCTTTAATGAGAGGATGTTATGCAAAATTTTTCATAAGAAAAATCTCCATTTTCTAGGACCTTTCCACTTCCAAAATTTTCTCCAAACATTATCCACTACCTTACTATAAACTGCACTCGCTCGGAGTCCTAACTTTTGTAAATCTTTCTCGAGTCATTTTTTTCTTCTTTCGAATAGCTTGAGGTAGGGAAATCTTTCCAAATACTTCAATTAAAATTAGTGTAGTATCAATTAATACAAACGACTATGAACTAATATAATTCATGAAAAAATTTTGATATTAATTATTATATATATATATTTTTGTTATCACCAAAACTAGTATTATAAAACTTTGGAGATCTTAGTATTAATAATCTCTCATTTTTTTATGATAGCAAACAATTGATGATTAAAAAGAATCAAAGTGCGATGTAGAATTTTTATTGAATTTAATCCATCACAATATCCATATCCATAGTAATTTAATACCATATATGTTGTAACTATATTCCTTTCACCAATTCAACTTTTAGTGTTCAATTAATTTATTAAAAATTCGTTTCAGAATAACTCATTATGAAGACAAGTCAAATTTAAACTTAATTGATAACTCTGACTTTAGATCAATTTAATAAGTTCGAATCTATAAAGAATTTTTGAGACCGACTCGAAAATTCAATAACCTAACTTCTTAGCTTTCCTTTTATATTGGCGAGGCTCACCGTGTAATTTCATGTAAAGGAGGAGTAATTCTATATTTACAAAATGCATGTGCCCAACCAATACAACTTCCCAGCCCCTTCTAATTAAATATTTGTGAGGCTCAAATCATAAACCAGATTGAATTGTGTACAGTAATGGAATTTGCTTATTTCTGACTATTATAGCCTCCATCGGGACTCTTATAACTATAATTAAGGACGGAGATAAGCGTAAATGAGGGATGATCGTCGTGCCGAAATTTTAAAAAATCTTTAGAGGTTTAGTGTAATTTTAACAAAAAAAAAAAAACTTGAAAAGTTTAACTCCTCAATTTTTTTTTTTATTTTTTCAGAGCTCTTATGCTACATTTGAACATGAATTTGTAGAAAGGAAAAAAAAATAAAATTTATAGTTTGTGTAATTTTTATAACTTAACCAAATAAAAGTCAAACTTTATGATAAATATTTATTCATTTGTTTTATTTTTCTAACTAAATAGAAAAATAAATTTAACTTTTTCACTACATTTGTATTTTTGCAATTTTCCATTAATTTTTCTTTACCTTTGTAAATTTATATTTCAAATATTGCCTTAATAGTCCTTGTTGCTCATAATTTTTCAACTTTGTTTCTTGAATGCCAAATCTTAAATCCTATAATATTCACACTAAAGAAATTCTTTGTTTAATCCTTTGAGCACGATCACTTCGAGTCGGGTTGTACAAAAAACCCGAACAACCTGAAAACCAAACCAATCTAATTACTTTAGTTCGAGTTAGTTCGGGTTTATACTATTTTTGGGTCGGCTCTAGGTAAAAAAATTAACAAACCGATTTTTTCACTTTTGCTTTCGAGTTATTATATTTTTAACCTGAACCAACCTGAATCCAAATCAAAATCGAACTAAACTAAATTAACTTGAACCAACCTATATATATATAGGTTGCGCCGTGCATCTCTCTATGTGTGTGTGTGTGTGTCTCTAAATGCACAAAACAGTAGTTAAAAAGTTACTATTAAATAATTAATTGTTGCTATAGAATGCATTTAATATGAGATAAAAAAGTCTAGGTATGTTATTAAAAGAAAAGCATTTTCAGTAGATTCTATAGTTGGAAATGAAATCTTGTTTCATTTATTATTTTTCAATTTATACGAAGTTTTACCCCCAAAAGGTTTGTTCTCCACTAAATTGAAGTAGACTCGACCGACCTGAATTGGTATGAACAGGAACTCAAACCAAAATCAACTCCATATTTTCGGTTCGATTTGATTCAGTTCCAATTAAAAATCAGTTCGATTCCGGGGTCCAAATTTTGAAAACCAAAACCAAAAACATTGATTCAATTCTGAGTTAGATATGAATTCGAACTGTACATCCCTAACCTCGAGTCATCAAGGTTACCATAGGGGTAAAATCTTTATCAAGGACAATGGATTTAGTTCCATCCCTCAACTTATTAGTCCTTTAGTAGTTTTATCTTTTAATTATGCTTGCTTTAATTTTTCTTCAGTTTATTACAACATATTAAATAATTCTTTTAACATTGGCATGTTCCCTAGGTATATGTGAAATCTTGATTTATGATACGTTTAGAGTGTAAAAAATAAATAAATTTTGATAAAAATGATAAGTTTGTAATTGTTGCAAACTTTTAAAGATCTTTAATATTTTTTTAATAAAATTCAGAACTTCAACCGAAGCTATAAATAATTTTAAGTAAAGGACACACAATCTGTATATTATAATTCGTTTCCTTATCTTAAAAAGGTATAGTTTTTCTTCTAGTAGTTTTATTATTCAATTCAAACTCTTGGTTCAGTATTTTTTTATTATTTAATTGAACAGTGTGAAGATATTTATTAACATCTTTTGCCATCTAATTATATCAAACATATTTCAAAATAGCGTTACTGGGGGCTCAGTCACTTTTAAAATAAAATGATTGTTAGTATAGTTTACTATTTATGTAGAGCTATTCGGACTCACCCACATTTAAACTATAAATTTTGTCTAAGGTGTTTTAGCCTTTTTTTTTTTCCATTATTTTTTCGTTATTTTTTTCTTTCATTTTTTTTAATAACTTTAGGTGTTCAGGCAATTTTATGTCTAATGTGATAAGGTCTTGAAATTTTAAATTTAACGATCTATATCTATTATGATTATTTAACGATTGGGTAAGTTTTATTAAAAAAAAAAAAAACTGAAATTGATAATTATTAAAAGATAAATCTAAATTTTGATTAATTGAGCTAACCTTTAAAACCGTGTTTCTAACATTTTCAAATAGCTAAAAATTGTACATTAATAATAATAATAATAATAATAATAATTTCATAGACAATTAACTCAATTATCCATACGCAGACATTGGAGGATAGTTTCATAGACAATTAACTCAATTATCCATACGCAGACATTGGAGGATAGTTTTGAGCCTTTAAAATTTTTAAAACTTTATTTTGGTAAAGTTATTATTATTATTATTATTATTATTATTTTATAACATCCTTAAACTCCTTATAACTACCTATAACTTCAATGATATTGAAAAATAAATTTTTATAACTATTACATAATTAAGTAATTTCATTCATTTATATTTTTATTTTTCTTAAATACTTTTTAATTACTTACTATTTTTATAATATTTTTATTTTCTTTAAATTCTCTTTAATGAATTATTATCTACTTAAATATTCTTAATTACCTATTATTTACTATTTGACTCACTTTTGTTAATTTTTTATTATTTTATTCAATTAAAATAAAAATTAAACAAAAATCACATTCATAGTATGTGCCCTCTCGGAATGATAAACAAAACAATTAGGTTGAGTTTGGAAAAATAAAAGTTAGTTTTTTTTTTTTTTTTTTGGTATTTACCTACTTAAAACTTAATTTTTTTCTTTTTGTTTTTTTGTGTATGAAAAAAAATTACATTTTCAGTAACTAATTTTTTAATATTTTGTTAATTTGATATTTTTATCTCCATCTTTTGCACGAGCTAACTACGGGGCCGAGTTCTTATTTTCAAAATGACAGGGAGCCAAGTGCAGATAAGTGAGATCCAAGTGCCAATATGTAAAATAAAGACTAGCTGAAAAATCGCCCAGATATTTATTTAGGGTGTTTGGTAAATTAAAAATTACAGTAAGATTACAAAAAATTCGGGAGGGTTTAACGTGATGAAAATCGTTAAAAAACTCTGAAATATTTCTAAAAATATCTGAAAATTTTTAAAATTTTATAACACATTTTACAATTTTCATATTTGATAAAATAACTATAAATTTATAAATATAAATATATATATATCCCAATAATTTTTTTACAAATTTTGATAATTTTTTTACAAATTCTAATAATATTTTATAAACCTCAAAAATTTTTTTAGTTTTTTTTTTTAAAAATTAACGTAAAATTAAAAAATTTTACTATTCATATTTTAAAAAAGTGGTTTATTTGATTATACGTCAAATATTAAAAATTTACTCAAATTAATTTTTTTTAACTAATTTCTGTTACGTTACTTTTTAAATATAAAAGTGGTGGGTAGTAAAATTTAATTAGAAATGATATATAAAAATATGAGTAAATATTAGTAAATTTCGATTGGTTTAGTTCAATCAAAGAGTCATTGTCTATATCTCCATCTATAGCAAAGGAACGTGTTGTGCCCGTTGTGAGCAGAGCGCAGCTACTGTTCTGCCAATTGTGACTGCGTGGGCTCGGTCACCGCCAAATAGCCTAGAAGAAAGAGAAAGTCCACAAAGTCTTCTCCCCTTCTCTCTCCTCTCCCCCTCCTTTGTTATCATCGTCTTTGCAGTCTAGGGCTTCGTCCAATATCTCCACTGATAACTCACCCATGCGATCATAGTTCTTACCCATCGGATTAACGGCAAGTGCGTCTTTCAATTTTCTTTAGAGGTGATTTCTGAAACCTTTTTACCAATAACCTGCAAGAGTTACCTATTTTGTGTGTGCGCATATCGGTGTGTTGCCTTTGCTTTTATGATATGGGTTGTTAGTTCTCTGAAATTGGGCTAATTTTAGGGAATTGTTTAGTATTGGTTGCTGGGTAGAAATCAATGTATTGATTGTTTGGTTTTGGGGATTAAAGTGAAATATGGGTTTTTTTGGGCGGGTCTGAATTTTAATAAGAATATTGCATTCAAACTTTAATTCTTCTTGTTAAATGTTATTTTGAAAATGGGCTGATGTTGGAGTATTGTTTAATTTTATGCCTGTGATATGCCTTGACATCTCGATCATGTGGTCTGATTTTGCTGTAGTTATGGTTTTGCCTATCTAAAAGTGGGTGTGGACTATGGGGAGTTCTTGAGCTAGAGTTTGCTTTATATTTTTTCCTTTAATTTATTCTAAGAATGGACTTAACTTTTTTTTTTTGGGCTTTTTGGTCTTATCAATGGTAGGACTCAATTTAGTATTTGTTTGCTTATTTGTTTTTTGGTGAACTCCAATTGATTTTCCCCTTTGGAAGCAAGCTGATATTGTGGATTGGTTCCCCTTCCCCCTTGTTGGAGTTTTCTCTATGACTGGTTTTAAGTAGTCTTGGTGCTGAAACGTCAATATAACATATGGGAGTTCATGGTTCATACAGGGATAACAAGAGGGTTAGGGTTTTGGGGCCTTAGTAGGTAAGGTAGACAGATGTTTCAGGCTGTCTGGGAGCGTGACTACTGAAGGTGAACAGTGATTAGGTGTTGATTGGTGTAGTTTTTCTGTATTCTGGTTAAATGAGGCTTGTGAGAGACAGATTAAAGGTGGGAAATGTGATGCACCATATCTGGTTCTGGGGTTTAAAAGGCTAATAAAAATAAAGAAGGGTAAGAAAAGAAACAATCAATAGATAAAATTGGCCCTGATATCATTTTCGAAATTTTTGCCATCAATTTTATCTCACTATTTGACCCATCAATTGGACTGGCTTTCATCTTGGTTGCCTATTTACTTTTAACTACTTTCATTTAGGGTCCATTGGTTTCACTATAATGTTCTTCGGAAAACATTTTCTTGATTGGTGTTTGGTTGTATGCTCTTGAGTTAAAAATTTTGGGGTAAATCAATATCATGTTTTAATATTTCTATGACATTTTACCACAAAAAAACCCAAAGCACCCTTCACCATCATAGAATTCTCTTTGCCAAGGAGTAGGCAGGGA